>OMLM01014204.1:106444-136959 GCA_900302695.1 Helostoma temminkii | reverse complement strand
TTAACTTCAGAGGGAATCTGACTCTCTAAGATGCTAAGATGCTCTTTTTATGTTACTGATTTATGTTACTAATCACGTGTTATTGACATGTAGCTAATTAACCAAATTTGCTGCAAAATGTTCCTCCAGCTCTTCCTTGTTAGTACAACTTACTTTCCCAGCATTTGCCTCAGTCCCAACTTTTTTCAGATGTTTTCCTGCCATCAAGTTCAAAATAACCATATTTTTTACTTAAAATCAGTACGTTTCCAGTTTAAACATTGGATATATAGTTTTTATGTTCTATTGAGAATAAAACATGGGTTTATAATAATTCATAATGCAAATTCCACCTTTTTTTTAAATTGTTGTAGGTGTAGTAAATATTCTCTTTATGTGCAGCTTTACTGACACACACAAATATGATAGATACGTTTATTCTTTTCCAATACACACTCTATAGGCGCCATAGTCATATAAATATATTTTGTTACAACAGGTGGCTTGATGAGACAATGTTTGGTATGATTTTTGCCATACTCCATTAAAAGTGTCTTCACATTCAAATGTTACTTCCTTAAATCTACTTTTTAAATGTGTTTTTGTGTCCCTCTCTCTCCATGGTGCTGAAAAGCTGACCTCACCAGGCCCACATACACACGTGAAATAACCAAAACATCCATTTCACTGGCGACAGCTGTGACTTCTACATGTGATAGGTCTATTTAACTGAGGACATTTTCACATACCACAGAAAGAAAATAGCTGAATCTCATTTAACTGCTTCAGGTGTTGGTATTGTGTATGTTGGATCGCAGTCATACTGTCAATGGTTAGTGTGAGCTTGAATAAAATGGAGGCTGTAAAGTGTTATGTAGATCACACTTTAAGAAAATGTTCCAAAATTTTACAAGTAAAGCCCCAAAAATTTAAAAAATCATTAGCTAAGCCTCAAATACTGAAAGCAGCATACAAATCAAGAAGACAATGTTATTTCATTTATAAATTTAGGGAAAATTCATCAGTTTCATTGGTTATTTGTTTCTTCAGTGATGCAGAAGTAGACATGTAAGTCAAATAATGCATGTACATAAAGATTTATTCAGTTATTCACTTCGGCATCGTACCTGCAATCGATACATCAACTTATCAACCTTATCTAACTCTCTTTTTGTTTAAACTGAACTGAAGTTGGTTTAGATATGGAACTGTAATACTACAGTTGGCTTAATGCTGCAGTAAAGTTTTACTTTTCTGGTCCTGTATTTTCTAGAAATGTTGCATTTATATGATAAATTGTTACTAATTAGTAGGAAAGTATCCATGAAAAGCATAAACAGTTGATTTGGGACATGGCACACATTGCTAAAGTTACTGTACTGTATTAAGTACCACCTAGATATATAGCTATGTTTTAGAGAATTATGTAGTAGACAAGTGGAGAATAAGCCATGAACATGCATCAGTATGCATCCTACTGTCCTAATACTAAGAATAATTAGATCCACATTCAGTCACTTTCTTTCACATGTCCAGCTTGTGTCTCATTGAATGGAAATTGAAAATTGAAAGGAAAATCTTCCAGAAAAATAAGTAGTTATCGATGCTGCTGTTCCTAATTGAACCATCAGCTCTTCCTGTATTAATAAAAGAACTTCCTGCAGACTATGCAGATCCTTCCAAGCGGCCAAAACCACAAAAATAACCAACTAATTCATGATAGTGAATGACAGGTTCACTATAGACACCATTATTAACAGCCACTAAGAACATTCCTGCAGTTATCTTGGCAATATTAGTATAATTTAATGCAATATAGCACACAAGAACCTCAGTCAACTGTATTACCTCCAAAGTGACTTTTTTAAACAATTTCAAATAAACCAATATAACTATTATCATAGTAAAGTGTGAAGATAAAGTGTAGTTTCTATAGCAAAAACACTAATATAACACCACCTTAGAGCTTCCAGTGTGCACACCCCTGTCTATGTCTGTACAGTATGTGTTTGGTGGCTGGGTGGCGTTTAGTTTGCTGCTTTAATGGACCCACAGCTGGCACATAAATATAAGCCAATATGTGACTAACATTAGCTGAGAATTTACAATATTTATATAACAATATTTAGCATTATGTTGACAAGTTCAGTCATTTAGCTTAAAAAGTCATGTCAGCAGAAGCGACTACATTGGCTAGATTTTCCTGCAGTAGTGTTCAGAGGATTAAGAGTATTAACCACACAGATATTGATGAATGTTGGCCAGTTTGGCAGTCAAACAGTTTTTCTCCTCATACACCTTCAAAGCTAATTTTGTCAGCTGACAAATTCAGTTGGCTCAGTTCACTAATGGCTGTAACAGATTTGTATTATGTGCCTTGAGGTGACAAAACACAATAGTACTATAACTGTTCTCTCCACAAAAATTATAAAATGTATACTCATAAGCACTTGTTTCATACAGCTGGCTGGCTGATTATGGTGTCAAGTTGCAGATGTAAGAGCTCACAAATTATTATTTTTTTTTTCATATTGCAAAGCAACACTTTTTGTGCAACAGAAGAAGAGAGAAAATGAAACTAAAACAACAACGACACTGTGGAAACCACTCGTCATTCACACATGCAGCTGCTGCAGTCTGCTGTCTGTCAGGTTGGTCTCTTACCTTCTCATCTCCCAGGTTCTGCAACACTTCTTTACCACCACTGGTTTTTATCTCAACCTGAGTTGAGTCCTGCTTGTTTGCAGAGGGACTTTGCACACCAGGGGACCTCTTGCTGCAACTCTCCGGGCTCTTTTCTGGACAGGTTTCTCGTTTTCCGGTCCTCGGGGTGCGGGAGCCCCTCTGCCCAACGCTTAGGGCATCAAAGTCTATAGTTTTGCTTTCAAATGCGCCCTCGACGCTGCAAAATAAGCCGCCGTGCTTCTGCCGAGGCACCTGGTCGACCGTGCCTGGTCGGGCGAGGTAAACGGGCAGGTCGTCTTCTGCCCTGTCCCAGTTTCCCCTGCGCTCTGCCATGGTGGAGTCCTGCACAAGTGACCGAGGAAGACGGTGAAACTACTGCTGGAGTGGTGTGTGTGTGTGTGTGTGCCTGCGTGTGTGTGTGTGGAGCCAGAGACAGTTAAAGCCAGAGGTGGCACTGTAGTGGTGCATGCTGCAAAGGTGGCACAGATGTTAAAATGGCTTTAAAGAAGAACCTATGCACATTAGTTAAACAAGTTACTGGAATGGCCGGATCAACGTCCTGAGTGGCACCAGGGCAAATATTTGTTCCAGGGCCCCTCTGGATCCTCACTGTAAATAGTTTATATCTCCCTGTTAGCTAATTGGTCAATTAGCTGGCAAAATGCAGTTTGATTAATTTCATTGTTTAATGGGCAGTAATGACGTTCAACCATTTTTCTCACATATAGTCACTGAACAATAAAAAAAACTTACTGTAATACAGCAATTCAATAAAATACAACTTTAAAGCAACAATAAGAGCATTTTAAAAAACTGATTATGGGACTCAAAATGCATAATATGAAACCAGTAATTGATCTTCCACTTGCCAGAGGTTGTAAGAAACAGTACGTTACTGTTAACTGCACCATTTTGAGGTACCTCACTGGAGTAGTATCATTTTATGTTACTGTTACTTTTACTCCACTACATTTATCTTACAGGGTTAGTTACTAGTTACATTTTGCAGGTTTAGTTTAAATTATTGTTATACAAATTAAGTGCTGATGTATCATTTATGGATTAACCTCCTGTCATTGCATAAGGTGATTAAAATCAGCTTCACCTTTACGACTGCTGTTATGCTTCCACGGTCTGCAGAAACAACACATTTTTACCATCACTGACACCTCTGACAATTCTTCAAACTAATCTAGACCAGATTTTTATCAAAAGCATAAAATTGTACATTAAAACATTAAAAAACACAAAAGTATTTGTGTTTTAGTTAAGTACATTTATTTTTCTACTTTAAGCGAAAAAGCTATGGTCTTGTGGTTTACGGGGTCTCCTGTGCAGGTGGTCATTTTACCCGCTTGGTATTCCAGCCTTGAGATGAGGGCCAGCAGATAGAACAAAGGCCCCTTTCATATTGCCACAGGTGTAGGTTTAACATTATATCCATCTATGTAAACAGATACTGCAAAACCTAGATACACAGGTACACAGGTACAAACCTCTCCGCACTGATCTCGAAATATTGTAATCACCCTGCAGGACAACAAAGTATATAAATTTCACTAGTGTGTGTAACCTTGGAAGTATCAAAATTAAGGCTAGGCTAAAAAGTTGGATAAAGCTGATGTCCCCTCGAGTGCTTGTCCAGCGACACCCTGGGCTGATTACTTACACCAGCACAAATGAGGCGGGATGGTGTCAGCAGCACTGGAGACAAGAAGCTTTCAGGCAGCAGCGTCTCAAACTGAGAGACTGCTGAGTCGAGAGGGCAACAAAGAGAAACAGGAGTCAACACTGTCACTCAGTAAACAGGAATTATGTAACAAGGATACATCAGCATGTTTTATCAGTTTGAGTAGTGTCAAAATAGTCTCACTGAGCCTTTATGTTTCTTAGCTTGTTTGTCTTCAGCTTCATCTTCATCTTCACTGATTAAGGGAAGAATAACAGGTAAGAATAACAGTTGAAACGATATGAATCCCATACACACCTATAAGAAAGACATTATAAGAATGACTTTGACTTTACTGTGAGGTGAAATCATCAGCCGGATTAGATTTAACACATCAGTCTTTGAAAAATCATGTTGAAGTGTGACAGTGCAGCAAGTATGTGTGAGAGAGGGACAGAGAGAACAAGAGAGCACACAGATGAGAAATCACCAAGGTCAGTCACACTGTATCTACTGAAGTCAAACAGGGCACATCCTCAGGTCTCATCTAACAGGTTGTCATCACTGACATGAAGCCTCTCAGGCAGAGGCCACTTCATGGGGCACAACAGTCACAGCCCAGTATTTCCCAACCTACAACCAACTAAACATTTAAATGACTAATGATAAAAACCTGAAAAATATATTTGTTCATCATAACTACAGTAATGTGCAGCATTTTATATACATGTATTTTGTAAATTTGCTCTTTTAAAATGTTGCTTTTTACTGTGCATGATGTTTTTGTGCACTCAGAGAAAGCCCTGAATTAAAATGCATGGGAAGGGAAAAGAAAGATCAAGTGCTACATCCTGAAAAGATGTCTTAGTGGAGACTTTTTTTTCTGAGGACTAAAGCAGAGTAAAATATGATAAGTAGCTCTATTTCCACACATTCCTTGCTGAATACCACTGTCGCAGCTCCTGTGGCTCTGCTGGCATATAGCACAGCAACTCGTGAAGCCAGCAGAAATTTCTGCTCACATGAATATGATTAAAGCATCAAGGCTTGTGGAGATGCCAGTATCCTGCTAAAATGTCCTGCCTCTGTATGGTGCTTATTGAGTTTTTGTATTTTGTGGCCGCCTGTCCTGTCTTCTTTTCGTGCAGCATGTTACTTCAGCTTGGACAGTAATTAATGATGAGAGAAGGAGGACAAAACAAAAGAAAACCGACAGCATTCTTTAGATTTTCTCCAGTGCTTCGGGTTGTGGCTGGCCACACATTTACACCCCGACACCCAAGAGTTCAGATGCCTTGAAAAGAATTGAATATTATGTGAGAGAACAAGCACAACGCTCAGAGGCTTATGCAAAATGTGTGTTTGCCTTAAACTGCACCCTATTTTACTGTGGTTGGGACAGAGCAGACTGACTGGGAGGCAGTGGAGCCATCAGCCAACACTGTCTGGATTTCAGTGTCTGCAATGTCATAATAGCTGCAAACCATAAAAGAGTCTGGTGCTAAAGTTGTTTGTTTTGTTGTGTTTTGGTACAACTAAACTTTTCGGTGTGAAGTAAATCAATCTGACAGCATGAAATACCTCTAGAATCAACGACATTTTCAAATAAATACACCACAATATAGCCTAATGCAATATTTTGACGCTATGCACAACCCCGTGCTTGGCAGAAGATCACTAAAAATAAATTGTTTTGACTTACGAAGGCTTTTAAAGCAATGACAGCAACAAAATAGGAGAGTATCCCTCATCACTATATTAAATATGTATAGAGGTAGGCTGGCTAGTTAAATAAGACAGTAGCTCTCATGTTGCTATGGGCTCAAGTGCATGTTCATTCAGGCACGATGGAATAGGACAGAGTTTAGCAAATTCACGCCCAATGGTCTTGACGGATTTGGCACGAAAGGCGATACAGTGAGTGAAACCTTTGTAGAAGTGGGTAAGTGGGCCATCATCCCACAGCCAAGTCAATAGGAGTTATTTCAAACTGTAAACAATGGTGAATCAGTCTGACATGCTACAAGTGTGTTCTGCATTAACTCACCTTTACTCAGGACATAAAATAATACCATGAGTGAATGCCATGAATGTCGGCATGTCTCATTATCTTTGAATGACTTTAAAAATTGAAAATGTACTCCAAGTTTACGTTACAGTTGTTAAAAGGTTAGATGAAAACAAACAAGCGAGTTTCATATTGTTTAATAGAGTCGTGAAGTGCTGTAGAGTCAGTGTTGCTAAGCAGCTGGACAGAACAGACCGAGCAGCTGCATCCGCCTGGGATGTTTTGGCTACCGACCAGCTGCTGCTGAAATAAGGTTAAAGAGCCTCAGAGGATGTATCCCTAACAGTGAGGCAGGCTTTGAACACACAGTGGCACAGGGGTTTTCATGTGATCCAGAATGACTCATGATCAAAATATGACATTCAAACTGTCCGTGTTTGTTCTCTGATCTCTAAAATATGGTTTTAGCTAAAGCTGGTTTGTGTTTTCTGTATAGGAAGCTTTTCAGTTAGCACATCGCAAATATGTAAACAAGTACTATGTGTAGCTACGTATGTGGTTTTTGATATAGGTTGCAGAAAAACAGTGTACTGTCTGTTTACGAAGCCACTTAAAACTAACATTCTTCTATTTAAATTGGTTTTAGATAAGAAACTTATTCAACCTCTGGGAGTGACCTCTGTGAAAGCAGTGGCAGGAGGACAGATAGAAATGCCTTTATGGAAGATGTCCTTTGGCAGAGTGGATCTACAGCACAAAATCTGGCCTGACCCCAGTTCTCGTCTGGGTTGGCAAGGACAGTCACAGCTAAAGTGAAAAGACAGATTGTTATCCTGGACTGACTCTGCGCTGTGGAAAAGCCTGCTGTTTAACAAGCTCATGAGACAACTGAAGCATTCACTGCTTCAGTGTAGGAAGGTTTTATGAGTCTCGTGTTATACCTAAATTTCGCAAACTGTCCCATAACAGATTTCTGAAAAGCTTTTAAAATTAATATCAGTCATGTACGTTGATGAACACTATTGATTTGTAACAGCAAAGAAATCTGACCGGCTGCAGTTATTTCTGTGCATTGATTATGAGCGAAACATGTGCAGAGCACATCAGATGGACGTACATCCAATACCAGTCACAGCTCAAAGCCAATTTCCCTCTTCCTGACCCATGCTCAGCAGAACACCATTAGCCAGGATTAATAATGACACAGTTAATGGACACTGGCAAGTGTCAGTGATGTAGTGCAATGCAACTACTAAATGATTGTAAATTGTAAAATATAATGCTGTTAACATAGATGGCACAAAAAAAGACTCACCACCAGTACCATTTAGTAGCTGTTATAAAGATTTAACAGTGGTCTGATCTTCTTTAGCAGATCTTCTTCATACCATAATTGTGTCATGAAAATTTTATTAACTTTTGTTAAAAAAAACATAATTGGACTAGAAGGCATTCAGCTGCTGGAAAAAAATGATCAGAAGCTCAAGAACATCTATTAAATGGACCTTGTGGTGAAATAATGGTTTATCTACTGTAGCTGCTGAGTAATGTCAAATCTATAATGTACACCTTAAAAGAGACACAGACAAAAGAAGAAAATAAAGTTAACATGAATTTTCATAATGTATTTTAATAATTGTAAATAAAACCCTAAAAATAGAGTGTTGCCTTACAAAAAGTGAGACATTTTAGACAAATGTTCTATACTTGCTAATTTTTGTAGTAGACAAAGCACAAGTACTGTATGTGAAAAGTTCATTTTCATAGCACAGGCACATTTTTTTTTAAATGCAGCAAAAAGATAAAAACATCAAAAACATAAACAAGCTGTGAATAATCCAGATGCCAAAGAAGATGTTTTTTTAGGAAAATTAGACCAGAACTTAAATATAAGTACAAATTTCACTTACCATTTCCATTTTATTTTAACTTTTGCTCCACTTCAATTCAGAGAGAATTATTGTATTTTTACATCAGTACATTTACTTTACAGTTTTAGGTACTTGTTACTTTTTGCAGATAAATATTATATATGTAATATAATCAACTTATAACAGATTATGTATTACTGTGAATTTATTACCTGTCAGTAAAATGTTTAAAATCACACCTTTAATTTGTGGACCTGTATATTTATGTATCAGTGGCATCAGTAGTGTTTAAAATACATTGCTTTCTTGTGTATTACTAGACTTTAAGTAATTCTTATATCATGTATTTATTATGAACAAATCATTTGTACTTATGCTTGTCGTGGAGTATTGTTCAAGGAGCTCCCAGTTCAGAACCAGCTCCTAGATCAGGTTCAGGAAGAAGGCACCCTCTCTATTTTTAAGACTAGGAATAAAACGTTCCTTTTTGATAAAGCTTATAGTCAGAGCTGGTTCAGGTAACTCTGAACCATCTCCTAGTTATGCTGCTATAGATTTAGACTGCTGGGGGAACCTCCCTTGACACACTGAGCTCCTCTCCTCTTTCTATCCATTGCCTTGTTATTAACATTACATGTTATTAATATTACATGTTAATAACTTTGTGTTATTTAGTATCCCGTAGTTGTGCTTCTTCCTCTTTGTACTTTTCTGCAGGTATCCCTATCCTTAAAGCTGTTTGTTACCAGTGTGCAGTTATCGACCCAATCAGCCTGCCTAGTGTTTCCACTCACCTCAACCCCAAACAGTTGAGTCAGATGGCCACCCACCCAGATCCTGGTCTTGCTGGAGGTTTTTCCGTTAAGACGATTTTTTCCTCTCCACTGCCACATAGTGATGCCCTAGTGGGATTGTTGGGTTTTCTTTATAGTTGCATTGTTACATTGTAAAGTGCCTTGAGATGACATTTATTGTGACTGGGGCTATATAAATAAATTTAATAGAATTTAATGAGACACCAAAGCACGAAAAAACCAAGTGTCCCTATCGTCAGCTAATATGGAAGGATAAAATGCTCACCTTCTGTAATAAGATGTAAAAAGAAGACAATTTAACCAACAAGGTCAAAGGCCATGATTTTCTTTTATTTTTTACAGCATTACTCCATTTTTCAGTTTATTTTATAATGTAGACGAAAGTAGGAGGGGGATTAGATTCTTGTTGGAAGACAGACAGGGTCAAATGAGATAGAAAAAATCCTGTGAAATAAAAACCAAAATATATCTGCATTACATGATAGCATCACCCGCCTTGAAAAAATTATTAAAAAGAAACACATGGAAAAAAGGGGGAAAGTGCATTTAAGGCAACTGCTAGTTAGCTGAGTTTGCACAAAAATAGTCTCGGTCATTTCCCCTGGAAAGTTAAAGTTGTAATGAGATGCCAGAGAGAGGCTACCCTAAACCTGTGAATGGAGCCCGAGAGAGGGTACGATGGCAGACACACTAGCTCAGGTACATATGGAACATGCACAGTCAACTTGTAAATATTGCAGGGACTGTGCAGAGTTAGAGGAGAGAAGTGGAGCAGGTTTAGTGTTACATTCACTTTCTCCCGTTTCATTGAGGGGAAGTGGACACCTACTGTAAATGGTGGTCAGTAAAAGAGAACTGTTAGTATCAAAGACATTTCAGTTTATAGAAAAAAAAGGGGCCGAGAGAGAACCAGACATTTTCTTCGGAGGTGATTGTTTTGTTGGTTGTTTGTTTTTCTGTATTTTCAGTCAAGTGATGAATTTAGCTTTTGTCCATTTATTTTTTGTGTGGAGGCAACCAACCATCCAAAGTGAGATATAGATATCTTGCAAAGTAAATATTTACAAGTTTGTTACAAGATTGTGGAACTTTAAAGGGTGAACTCAAAGTTGCCGAGGGGAAAACTATCGCCCCCTGCTGGTCAACTAGGGCAACATGTTAGACAGCAGTATGATAAATTCAGTACATTGTGTAGGATGGAAGAAAAAGGAAAAAGAAAAGGAGAGACAAATATTATGTTATTCCACATTCATCTTCCAACAATTTTCTCTTAGAATTTTTTAAGGAAATAAAGTTAATCTCCGCAGCTGTCACCACAATAAAACACAGCAGTTTATACCCCTTTAAAGTCATTCATAAACTGCCAAGTACTCCAACTGCTCAAGCTGCTTCAGAGAGTCAACAAAAAGTGCAAATATTCACAGAAATAAAAGGGGAGCTACATGAAATAATTCAGACACATATACATATGAACAAATGTATATATTACAGTACAGAATAGGGATTTTTTTTTTGTCAGTGGAAATCCTGGAACACAGTATCTTAGTGGTGGGAGCTGTAAAAAACAAAGGAGGAAAAAGACAACTAGAGAGTAAAGCTCTTACAGTCTGCTGGCTTTTGATAAAAATTAAGAAGTGATTTGAAAATCCTTAGGTTTGTTTTCCTCTGGGGATCCAGAATGTGTGTAGCTGGATCAGAAACCATCACTTCCCCTGTGATCTTCTTTCTTTTCAGTAAAATCTATTACATGCTTCTGTTGGAGAAGTGTCAACCTGAGTGTCCCGTTTCCCCATTTTAGTGTCTGTACACACCAGTCTCTGCAGCATGGCTCTGTCCTTTATCAGGTATAAACTCTGGAGAGTCCAAGCAGTCTGTGTAAGCACACTTCTGGGAACAGTGAGGGCAGGCCAGCCAGTGAGACTCCATGTCCTGAGACCAGTACTGTTCGAACGACCTCTGCACTCTTGGGCCCTGAGTTGGCTCGTTTTGATTCACTTAGAGGTTGCATTCGTCCTTTCAGGTTTGGAAAGTAAAGAAAAAGGAAGGGAAGCCGTGGTCTTGGTGGTTTGTTTGTCTCGTTGTCTACAAGCTTCTCTGTCTGTTTATACTGTGGCTGTGGCTAAACTACGGTGAATGGTATATAATTACCCTGCATGGCAGAGAGAACATTTCCCAGGCTTTGGTTTGGACTTGTCAAAGCATATGTGTGTGTTTGCATCTGCTGTGTGTGGATGTAGATGTACTGTATGTGTGCATGTCTGAACCTACTGCGAACATCTCTATGGTTGTGTGTCTGTTATCTTAATCCCAAAAGTTGCTGGAGACATTTTTAAAGTCACCGCTTTAAAACAAATCATCCTGTGTAGCGTCTTTAGAACCTTGATCCTCGTTTAAAAAGAACATAGAGAAACAGAAAATCTGACGTTTAAACGTCCATGGCCAACACAACAGGGACATCCACCTTATATTGAGAGCAGTCACTGATTTTAGGACACTAGCAGCCAGTGCCTCACACATTGTTCCTTGCACGTCCAGAAAATAAATAACACTGCAGTCACAAACGAGATCTCCAAGCTGACACAGCACCTGAGTGACAGACAGAAAGATAAGAGTTTATTTTACATACATATGTACACAGCACATTTTATAATATTGACAAAAAATATGTATTTCTACTCTCATAGTATTTAGTTGTGTTTCAGTAAATGTATTAATACAGACAGAAATTAAAGATTGAAAATAAAGTTATGTAAGGAAATACTGAATCATATTTTGATAGCAGACTGATTTCTGTTTTAGCTTCTATCTCCTCAGAGTATAGGGCTCAGCTCACTGTTTTGGTTTTATGTTCTGCAGCTTTGCTGTTTAGGTTTACTCTCAGCAGTCACTCTCTCGCTTCCATCAGCAGTGCTTCCATATGAAGAAGTTGTTTTCAGTCAAAAAGGTCTGACAGACACACTGTTTACGGCCGGCCCACCAAACAGCAGACAAAGTTAGCAACTCAGTGGTGAAAATAGTTGAACATTTAGCAGCTAAAGCTCAAAAAAATGACCTCAGGTGTGGGTACAGACCCAAAGAGAAGGGTCAGTGAATATCGGATATAATGCAGCCAGAAACACAATTTACAAATCAATGTCAATGTGGCCTCTGTATCTGCTGGATGTGTGAAGACCTTAGGCTGTAATTTACACAAGTAAATGTGAACATACTGTAACTGCAAAAAAATGGTTAAAATATAGAGATGGAGACAATCACACACACAACAGAGTAAGAATGGTGATATAGAGACTGTTAACGTATAAGTATAGTATATATAAGTATAACTAAGTATATGAACATTCCAACACATAAACATGATACATATATGTATATATGTATTTCTGAGCATTAACAGAAATACAAATAATGAGGAGAGAACAAAGGCTGAATAGTTTTAGGTGAGTAAATGTGTTGGAGGATGATTGAGAAGAACCAAGGCCAAATAATTTTTGCATCTGAAAAACAGTGACACCCAGTGGTCAAAACATGTAAATAAAAAAGTAGATGAACTCTCTATTTGTCTCTTTTTTTCTTTATAAAACAACTACAGATTTAATGTTAATATGAGGACAAATAAGAGGAATTTAACACCTAATGTACAATTTATGCAATTTAAACTTTGTAATTGTCATATTCTCAGAATACAGTGCCATGTGCGGCATCAATTAGGACACTACTTTTACTTAAAACTGCTTTTGTTTGCTAAACATACCAAATTAGTTTCAATTTTATCATAATTTACTACATTTTAAAAAAATAAAAATTCATTCAAATGTCAGAAGCCCATATCAGGAAGCCTTATTAATGCTACAGAAATGTGCTGGCTGAGCTCACGTCAAAGCCAATTCAGTAAGTGTAGCCTGAGTATTTCCAGTTTTTTACTTTGGCAGCTGCACACAGTCAAAACGCTTCCTGTTCAGGTTCTGCTTTAACAAGAAAAATATTTGACCGAGGTTCACGGGCGCAGACGGCGGAGGCGTGAACTTTCAACTCAAAGCCCACAGGAGGACTCACCTCTGCTACAGGACACGCCAAAGACTTCAAGGCCAAAGGATAAAGGCAAGAGAAAAGAACAAGAATAGAAACAAAAACTGGGGAAAGAAAGAAAGAAAGAAAGAAAGAAAGAAGGAAAGTAAAAGATGTAGAAGGGACAAAGAAAGTGAGAAAGAGGAACGCTTGAGATGTTAGTAACAGCAGAAACAGAAACAGAGGTTCATTGCACATAGAAACTGTATCACTTATGTAAATATGTCATATGTATATTTTCATATTTTTTTAAAATAATTGTTGTTGTTTTTCCCATTTCTTCTAAACAGTGAAAATATTAGTCTGCTGGTCTATATTTGACATATGATTTCACTTTTTTTACCTTTTCTTCCAGGTCTTTAATCTGCCTCCTCTGGATTTCTGTCTTATCTTCAAGGTCACGAATTCTCTGCAAATATTCAAAGGTATAATGATATTTTAAATTATTTTATTTAAGTCAGATTAGGAAAAATCTATTTTTTCCAACCACGACTTATTCTACATACCCAGCTCTGTTATCACACACACACATCATCTGGTGCAGACATACAGACCTGGTGCGCCTGGTGCAGCAGCTCCATCCTCTCCTGGAGGATCTGGCAGTCATACTCTCGACTCTTCCTCAGCATCTGCCTCCTCAGTTTCTCCACCGCCGTCCGTAGCTCGTCCCTCTGGAGCTCACTCAGAGGTTCACCATATTTTATCACCTGGTGGAAGAAGAATATTTGAAAAAATGGTGCTATCTCTGCACATATGTTCTTGTACACACAAGCTCATGCTCCAGCACAGTTTCCGTAAACCTCTGGGTTTTTAATGTTTGTAACATCAAAGCTTCCATAGTCTTGGTATTCATGACAAAACAACAAAATATGTAAACTGGTCATGTTGACTCCATGTAGATGCTCCAGGTATATTAAAATCAAAATCCTCCAGTATTTCAGAATAAATGTGACTGGTGGTATTTTAACAAAGTGAATCTTAAAAAGTTTTGGAAAGGAAATGGATATTGTGAAATAAATACAAACCTTGTCCTGCTGCAGAGCATTGTATAATGTTGCTTCGAGCTCCTGGATTTGCTGTCGAGAGAAGAAATATTTTTTTAAGTCACACACATTTACTAAACTAAACTTGTCATAATATACACAACCTGCTAAAACACAGACACGCACACTTACCATATAGGCCTGGTCCAGGGCCTGTTTTCTGTAGTCCAGCTCCTCTTCCAGATATCCTTTCTGTTTGCAGAACATTTCCTGTAAAAAACAAGCAGGTCAGAGGTCAATGGTTAAATCATTTACATGATTTAAACCAATATTTTCCTACTAGGGTGTAAGTCAAGTCAACTGCAAAATGTTTTAAGTTGCTGTGATTTTATATTAATGTAATAAACCCAGTCACATCTCTGGATCTGATTTTCACTTTAAGTGCCACTAAATAAAACAGGGAAAAGTTATTATATCAGAAGAAGATAAAATGCTGCATAGAATGGATCATTTACCAGATAAAAATATATAACTAAATCATGTTAAAAAATATGTTCCTTTAAATGATTGCTCTCACTCACCATCTCTATCTCCAAATCCATCATCTTCTGGTGCAGAGCTGCCTCTGTGCCTTCAATCTGCTGTATCCACTAGAGGGCAACAAAAAGCAAAGCACAAGTCAGTGCACTACAAACTACAGTCTTCTGTGTGTTGTTGTGTGAGTTACCAGGTTTCCAAACATACCTTTTCTGCTAGAGACAAAACCGTGCTAGCCTGAATAATGGCCACTTGCTCCTCATTTCTTAAGTTCTAGACAAAAGTAAAAAGAAACTTTAATTAATAAGGTGACTGTTCTAATACAATAGGAAGATTCAAGATTCAAAAAAGGGAAATTACCCCGTTGTCTCCCAGGATATCTAGAAGCTTAATGAGATCAGGTATGCACACATCCTGTGAAGAAAGATTGTATTAAACTTTTTTTTAAGAACTGTTTTAACATAATATATGTGTTAATATTTGATATTTGCTTGTTTCATATTTGTTAAACAGCAACTACAAACTAACAACATGCATGCTCTTTAAACTGCTTAACAGTGAGATCTCTGGCCAGGAGCTTTTGTGACTGTGTACCTTGACTCCTTCCTTCATACAGTAGATCTGCAGTGCGCTGACTCCCTCAGAGAAAGGATGCATCCTCAGGTGGTTGAATGGAGGGGACCTCCTTTCACGCTCCTACAAAAGCCAAAACACACATTTTATTGTAGAAAGAGCATCAAACTAAAACTCACCATGACTCTGCAGTAGACCTGACTCAAACAGTATTTACAAACACCTTAATGCCTTTATTCAGAATGCTACTTGAAGAAAAAACAAATTTATTGCAATTAAATTTAGAGATTTCATTCATCAGAAATGCTAGCTGATAATACTATGAACAACTCCTGCTCCTTTGTCCTTTCTACTGACTGTTCCTCATTATCAACAACAGTTTATGCTGCTGATAATCTTTAACAGTACTGTTGAAATTAGAAGCCACTGTATTTAAGTTCAAGAGATACTAAGTAATCCAGGTAAGTAGGCATCTGGGTCTGTATGGCTTTTTCTCAGTGATGATGTTTAGGTTTCAGTAGGTGGTGCTCTTTGCTTTGTTCAACCATGTAATTGCTGACTACCAATATTCCAGACAAATATCAGGAATCAGACAACACCTGAAAGCTGAAAGATAAAAATCACTCTTCTTTTCACTAAGCACATTTACATAATACATCTACATCTTCTCCGTATTCACCCGATGGGAGCTTATTCTCTCACTATATTGTGTCAGTGTCTGTCCTGCAGCACATCCAGAACACAAAGACTTCTGTCAGCTACTTATCAGCCTGACTGGCAGGCTGGTGGGTTGCTGGTCTCTATCACCGAGTGACGAACTTGACAAGTAAATTTACCATAGGAAAAATTTTCTCAATTAGATGTCTAGAACTTTGATGCTCTAGTGTTTTACATGCCAAAACAAGCAGCGTGCACCTGGGTTACACACAGATTTTGCTCTTCATCCTTTAAAAAGGCACAAATGTGCCACATTTTCCGCTGCAGCTGGAAATTTCAGTTCAGGCAAATCAACACTAGCAGTATTTTCCCTGCTACAAAGTGTTTTCTAAAATGTCAATATGTTTATATTTCTGCATTTTTCTCAAATTCATGAGTTAACTTAACTTTTAGAAGTGTTGCTGACTCCATATGTCACAATGCAATAATCTGGACACATCAATGGACAAAATAAATGGTTTAAACTCTTTGTGACTCACCTCCAGCTCCAGTATCCTAAACTCTAAGAGTTCATTCTGGTCCTTGGAGTCTTGTAGCTCCTGCTGCAGCCGACTGTTCTCTGACTCCACCTTTTCCACCTGGACACAATAATCAGTCAGAATCTATACTGTAATTTTCCAGACAGTTTTTCTAGTTATTATTATTATTATTATTAGCAGAAATAAACATCATGACAATAAACATCAATCCACTTTTAACAAATCTAATGATTGGATGATTACTGGAGAACAAACTTTAAATTGAGTCGGACCTTCTCTAATAGCTCCTGATTCCTTCGTAAGAAGAGCTGCTTCTCCTCCACCCATTTGGAGTCCTGACAGAGGACAGAGACAGTTGATGTTTTAAATCTGAACTATTTAAAGATGAGAGGACAGCAAGAACTTTAAGATAAATCTAATGATTAATTCCTTGTTTTGTGCTTTTCTCTTGAATAAAAACGCTTATTCATCATGTGCTGTTCATCATACCATGGATAGACAGACACCAGTAGAAGTGCTTGTGTGTCCTACCTGTCCCTTCATAGTCAGTTCCTTCTCCAAGTCTTCTATTTTGGCTTTATACCTGAGCACATCTGCTTGGAGCTGCTCATGAGCCTGGAACATGAGCGCAACAGACATTTATAATGATGTGTAAAGCGTGTACAGTTCTATTGATTAAAGTTCATGTCAGGCAGGCAGTTGAAACGCATCCAGTGACATCTGCTGGATGCAGCTACAGTGTGTACCTTGGCTTCTATCTCAGCATCCAATATGCCTCCTTTCTGTTCCTGCAGCAGGGCGTAGGCTCGCTGTAAGGCCTGGTACTCCCTGGTCAGCTGACGGAAACGCAGCTCTGACTCCTCATTGGCTAGACCCTTGTTTGACAAACACGTTAGTGCTTAAATAAGAAATTTCCTAAAACTAAAAAGCACTGTAGCTCTACAAAACATGGAATCAGAACTATATTTTCACAGTGAAATGGTGAATACAAGGCAATCCCTCACCTCATCCAAGTCTTCATCAGGAGTGGCAGGAGTTCTGTCCATCCGGAACGAAGCCACTGAGGATGTCTCTGAGTCCATGGACTCTTCATCATAACCAAAGAAGGTGTCTACTACGATGTGCCTCTGCAGAGAAAAAAAGATGAAAAATTTGCTATAGCTTTTTATAAAGGTATTTTTGGACAACTTTGCCTTCTTTTAATACCACAAGTAAGAAAGAAGACAGTAACATTTTTATGTATATAACCACAGCATGGTTATATGGTATATGCTGTGACCTTTTGGCTACCAGGGTGCTCCAGACCAAACTATAGCTAATGGTAAAAGCCAGCAATCACTATGCCTGGTTCATTTCATCAGCCCTGTATTTGGTCTTAGGTTTTAGAGAAAATGTATCTCTTTTACACTGCCATATTTAGAAAAATATATACTTCTGTGTTCCTCTGGCAGTTTAGAAATAATATCATCATTAGTAGTAGACTTTTAAATAAATGCTGAAAAGGTCTTCTTCGTCTACAAAACCAAGGTACCTTTGGTTCCTCAAGTATATTAATTAAAATCATATACGGTCTGAAAATGAGTGTTCTGGTTTTTTACAACAATGATAAAAGACAATATCAATTCTTTCTACCTTTATTGGTCTTGAACTTCTTTTATGTCTTTTCTTTCTTAGTAGCTTTTCTCTGTCCTGGAAGAAACAGAAACACAAGATAAACATTATGTTCAATTAGCTTTACATTGAAATGACAAACTCTCACACACAGTTTTGTGACAGCTTATTAGATATTGTTAAGTCATTATGACTGTTGGGTTGCAGGGTATTGCATCATTTAAAAAAAAGTAAATTTCAAAGCAAAATTGTGACTCCAACTGCCTTAAATGCAAATTACAGAACAATACTTTACCCTTGTCAGTTCATCTATTATGCTTTGTTGTTCCAGCACTTGGAGCTTGAGAAAAGCTATTTCCTGGTCATCGTGGGCTTGGTCCAGGTCGTTCAAAGATTTGAGCTTCTTCAACGGAGGATGGGAGCTGATCTTCTCCTTCTGCAGACACACAACAGAGAGAGCTCATAATCTATCTGTCAATTATTTTACTGAATCCACAAATGACGCTTAAGTGACTTTATGCCCACCATCTCAAGGTTCTCCCTGGTCAGGCTCTTGAGTTTCTCCTCCAGCTTTTGGATAGTCTGGGTTAAATCATCGTTCCTCTTATTCAGCAGCTTGTTCTTGTCCAGTAGAGGCTTACACTGCTTTTCCGCCTCTCTAACTCGCTTCAGCTGGCAGGCAAACAGGGAAACAAAGATAGTTAAGGCAGAATGATTAAGGTACGTAGCAGAACAGAAAGTAGCTGGGATATGTTTCATTTTTTAATATATCATTGTGATTATACCAGTTCATTCCTCTCATCGACCAGCAGCGTGTTGCGGTCCTCCAACTTCCGAATAGTTGAGTTGAGTTCAGCAATGCGCCTCTGGTTCCTCCTCAGGTCCTAAAACGAATAATAAATAATAATGTGTCATTTCTCTGCTGTTGAGAGGAAAAACACTCCTTTAACTTCATGAAATCTAATTATATGCAAAGGCTATGAAACTACCATATCTGTGAGAGTCACAGAATCACTAAATCATTAGTAATTAAACACTGCTTCATATTTTTTCATACTCCTGGCAGGTTTTAAGATGGATACGTGCTACAGGATCCCAATCTATAAAAGCCAGTCCTGGTGTCTTTACACTTCAGCTACAAAGTGGTACAATAATTAAAGGCTAAAGTGAAAAAAAGGGGAAAAAGGAAAAATCTCTCAAATCAACAACTTTTTTAATGATTGAAGCATGAAACGTCTCATAGTGCTTCCTCTGTCCATACCGGGCTGCCGCAGTGCTCTGCTCCATCTCCAGCTCTGCCTGGAATCTCTCTTTTGGGGCTTCCCAGTCCGCACTCGGCCTCCTTGACTAGGAACAGCTGTTCATCCAGTGCATCCTTCTGAAGCTGCAGCTTCTGTA
This sequence comes from Helostoma temminkii, assembly GCA_900302695.1. NCBI lineage: Eukaryota > Metazoa > Chordata > Actinopteri > Anabantiformes > Helostomatidae > Helostoma > Helostoma temminkii. The sequence continues at coordinate 117,569 of OMLM01014204.1, read as the reverse complement.
AGAACCCTGCTGTTGACTCCAGTTCCTTCTCCAGAGCGAAGATGGTGCGGTCTTTAGTTTTAATTTCATCCACCTGTAATGAGCAAGAAAGAAACAGTGGTGTAATGAAGAAGCTGCAGACATTATCTCCCTTGTTTCTGTCAGCTGCCACTCTAGTGTAGCTAACCTTTATCATTTACCTTATACAATGACAAGGGCAGTTATTATTTTGACTCTTCAAGACATTTATAAGATTATACTCTGCTTCTACTACAATTCTATTCTTGATTAAAATATGAATTTTAATAAATTCATGTTTATCTAATTATATGTATCATGTAAAACTGCTATGACAGATTCATTTCTGCATTAATCATACATGAGTATTTGCAAGCACACCATAAACCATCACCATTATTCAGCATGCTGAAATTAAAATGCAGCTGTAGAACAAAATACAAACACGATTGCAGCTGATGTCAGAAGGAAATTAATCCATCCCATGTGTAAATCTTTTATTCTTTTATTATATTTATGTCAGTTATGCACTGACATAGTACATCTTAGTATTCAGTACCAGTCTGCGGATGTCCCTCTCACAGTCCCACTTGATCTTGGAGATCTGCTCCTGGTGGTGCTGGTGCTCCACGCGCAGGTCACCAGCCTTCATCTTGTCGGCCTGGATCATGTTGCTCAGAGCTTCATCAGTCTGTTTCTTAGCAGATTTCAGCTCAGCTATCTCCTGCAGGAGCTTCACTCTCTCCTGGTCAAAGAAGCGACGCGCCTCCTCCTTGGCCTCCAGTGTCAGTGCTGTGCGCACCTGAAGAGGCCAGGAGAGAAATAGGATGGGCAGGAACATTTTTTTTATTATCTCATTTTGACTTCAACTGTTCGTTTCAATTAATGTAATTTTTGGAAAAATGTTTCAGTGCATTTGTTTCTCTACTGCCGAGAATAAACTTTCCACTACACTATCTTCACCATATCTTTACCTTTTCTCCGCTGCCATCGCGTATGGCGCTCAGTGCAGCTTTGAGCCTCTGGTTCTCCTGGTCTTTGATTTTAGCGTGACGGGCCAGTTCCTGCTCATGCTGCCTCGTCAGGTTTTCCCTGAGAGCCTGGAGCTCCTTTTGTTTTTCCTCGTGCCATTTAGCCCGTTGTTCTGTTAGCGTGGCAGTGTAACGGTGCTGCTCTTGCTCTCGCACCCGCTTCACTTCCTGCACCTTGTCTCGCTCCAGCTTGCTCACCTGTAAGAGGAATTTAATTTAATTTTTGCTATCTGACATACCTGCTGTGCTCCACGTAACTGTTAATCATTGTTTCTGGTTACTCATTATATATAGACGTGAAACTGTGATTAATAATTTTGTGTTTTTGCCCACCAATTTTTCATGTTAGTTAAGCGTGTCAGTTTGATTTCAGGTGTAGCTGGGTTCTTCAGCCAAAGATTAAAGGTTTATTGCATTTTCTGCATTTAACATGGTTCACATGGTTATTGTTCTTTGCATATTGATGACTGTTTAGAAATTGCATGATTTGTATAAAACATAAAATAATTATGATCATTTATGTTATATTTATGTTATATTCACATCTTTATTAACAAATAGGAGAGCATTTTATTGTTTTATGTTTGACTGATGTATTTGTGGTAATACAAATACAAAACACCGATAAAAACCCTGATAACAATGGTATTTGCTGTTTTTCTCAGGCTGAAACTGCTCCTACCCCAAGTAAAGCTTAATCCAAATATTCAGCCTCCAGACTTAAACTTCTGCCATATACAGTATATATATAAAATGTGTTCACTTTTATCACGTCAAGTACAGTATGTGAGAGAGCACTGGGTCACAAGGGGATGAAATGCACAAAGACAGCACTTCAGACTTCAGTTGTTTCCATGGATATGAACTGAAACTTCTGACCCTGTAACCCCATTTCAAATTCATATTCTGCGTGTGCAACATTTACAGGCTTACACGTACAGAGCACTATCCATTGACATCCATGCTGATGTTGCAGTGGTGTCAAATCAACATTAACATGTGAATCAAGCCAAAGCTACAACAGCCTTTGTGTAGCCTAAAAGATGACACCTAGGGCAAAAAAGTCACACATCACCAAGATTTAATTTTTTCTATTTCTTGCATGAATTTAAACACAACATTTCAATTTAAAATGTAAGAATGTGTCTTGTTGTCACTGGAATGGTAACAGCTGTGTACATGCATTCACAAGGTGAACTAAGTAAACATGCTGTTCTGCTTCTAAAGTCAAAGAGGTCATAATTTGTGTCCCTTCCCCTGCTGTGTGGTGTTTAGTATTATTTTTACTCTAGTGTAACTTTGTTAAAAACATCAGTCATTCAGCAGCATTTAGCAGTTTTGTACTAACAGTGCTTTATGTGATGAGCATGTGTCACAAGCATGTGTTTTGTTGTTGTATTCCACCTTGCATTTTTCTTGGTGTAGCTCTATCTGAATGTCAGTCAGTTTGGACCTGAGATCTTCATTGGCTGCCTGCAGGGCAGAGATGAGCGCTTCGGGCTTCTCGCCCTTCGCACGCCCTTTCTTGGCCATTGAGTTAGATACTAGACAGGATCTTCTATTGCTTTCATTGAGACTTCACAGTAACTTTCCAAGGTGCTCCCACGGTTTCCAGGTCCTCTTCTTCCTCATTCTCCTGTCAGACAAAGGGGCTTGGGGGTGGAGGAGAGACAAAGAGAAACAGGCTGAGACAAAGTAATAACTGCAGAGGTGACATGATTAAGACTTTGTGAGAACTTCAAAGGTGAATTTTCTGGTATCTTTTACTTTTTGCACTACAGCTGAATAACACAACAGACAAGTGTTTTGGGGACAGATGGTTGTCTGGGTATGCAGAGTCAGTGGTAATCCTTCCTACCCTACTATTTTTTCTTTTCTTGGTGCACAGTTTGGGGTCAGCTGAAAGCCAATAACCTGCTGAGTGCCTGAGTGCCGTAGACAAACATGCTTAGAGCTTATACTTAAACAGTAGACCAAATCACTTTGTGAAACCAGGAACATTTTAGTTGTCTTTCTCTCTGGATTTCTTCATTTAACTAAATTATACGGACTTATGCAAGGGCAAGCTTGGTTTACATCACCCTGATCTGTGGAAAACTTTAACTGATTAGTGATTTGTTGTGACGTAAAGGTTTCTGTATACTGACTTAATGCTTTAAAATCATGTAATGTTGGCGGAAAAACAGAGGTTAATGAGGGATGTGTGTGTGCCATATGAATACATGTAACCCATGTTTTGTTAGAACTTTGATCTAAGGTCAAAATGTAAGTTAGAAGAGAAGACAAGCCCTCTAATTACTGTGTGCACAGGCAAGTTTTTGAATCTTCTTCTCTACATGTAGGACATGATTATCTAAGGTAAGATTGAGACTAAAGAGTCATAAGCAAATATATGAGGCTTTAGTACGTTGCAGACACTTTGCAGAAATAGGAATTCAGCCTAGAATCTAAAATCAAGTGGTCATCAGTTTGTAGAACTAACGTGGTCATTGTAAAACGATAAACCAAACAAATTCTGACACATCAAAATCAGATGTTACTGACACCCACTGCATACAAACCAGTGACTAACAGTAAATGCACAATCTGTAATTTTTTTAGATTTTATATAGATTTGTGGTTTCCTTCCTAATTTGCTAAAACACTATTAGAACAAGAACAAAAAAAATGTTGTAAATAAATTGCAACTTCTAGATTGTTACAAAAGAATTCCCTGTAAAGGATTGAAGTGTTAATTTTAAGTCAAAAATTAAATGCAATATACAGTATGGAGGTAAAGTTTGAATAAAAACATACTCAGGATGCTTCTAAACTCCTTATAATACTCCGGCTACTGGAGTATTATATAATGCTTTCATCCTTTCTAAGAACTTATTAATGAGTGGGTGCTTACTGCTACTGTATGTACAGTATTACATCCTAAAACCTCTTTAAAGTCCTGCCAAACAGAATAGCTCTTTCGTAGAATTTGGAAAATTAAGAACATTTAAAAAAGCACTAACATAATTACATGTGATATAAAAATAAATAAAGTCACTGTTGCACACATGTGGCATTTGCATTAAACTTGTTTGCATGTTATAGCATATATAATATTGTGATTACCATCATTCAACTGATTGAATTCACATGATGACAAACTATCAAATGACTTTGACTCATTTCAGATGCTTTAATCTGTCTAGAATATGGGTCTGATTTCAATTAAAAAATCCGATGGTTTAAAAAAATCTTCTCTATCAGTGTCTGAAACATGTTAGATTTCCTTGCAGTGCACTCGTGATCAGCTACCCACCACTGTGCACACCATCATGCATCGCCATGGTGACTTAGGAGAAGTTGGATGGTGTCTCTCATAGTCAGAGGAGCGATAACATCGCTTAAAAGATTTTGAGACGCAGATTAGGGATGAAGCTGTTGCCATCATCACGTTTAGTCCACTTTAACTTTTTTACTCTGCTGCTGCTCTTTTTAAATATCACATATGGTGGATCTCTGAGTAAATGACGATGAAAACATGTGGATCAGTAACAGTACACAAAGATGCATATGATAGCATATGATGTCAAAAAAGAGTAAATGTACTGTAGCAAGTTAAGATTAATGTATAATCATACATTATAGGCTCCTCGTGTTCATTTTACATGTTTGCACAAAAACATAAAACGAAGCATGATATCAAATATATGTATGCTTGCATAGACAGATATTTACATTTTGGTGCTACAGCTATTGTTTTCTTCACCATAACCAGCGGAAATAAAAATATTAGATTGTATAGGATCGTATGTCAGGAAAAAATGCTCTCAGCCTCTAAATGAGTTTCTCTTACCTATGTAAAAATATCAGCAGTGACACATTTGATCTGCATTAAACCACTTGACCCTCAAACATTTGTTCTCCCAGTGCTGCAGTAGATTTAGATTGAATGTATAAGAAAAGCACTGATACGTGTAGGGACTCTCTGTTTTTCAGTTACCTCCATGTCTGAACACTTTTGGCTCAACATTACATAAAAGTTGGTCTCACGAGGATCCATAAACTTTGAGCAATGTCACAGCTATGATTCTCTTACAAAGATCCAATGTCCAAGTATCCTGAATGAATGAATTTTAACAATGATGCATTTTGTCTGTAATTCACTTTTCACATTAAAAGACATGCCAAAAATATAATGGAAATCAATTTAGAAAAATACATGGAATCCAAAACTGTAAACAAGTAACAGCAACATAGACAATAATAGTGTAATAAAATGGAATAAAAAGTATAATTAGAAATACTGTGAATACAGGAGATGTTTTCTACATCAACAACTGTCCAACCATTTTTAAGAAATTATACAATATCAAAGAACACAACATCGCAATTCAATATTTTCTTATACCCTTAAATTCACCACTACTTTACAGAATTCATCAGTATCTGGCATTTTGGAAATCTAATTTATTATTTCATTTAAAAGCCAAGAAAATCAGTTGATATGATTACTTTCCCTGCTGTAGTGTTTAGACATTTCTGATTAGCGGATCTGCTGAGAATATTAATAAAAAATATTTTGAAACTTTGGTTGTTGATTATGTTGATAATTAAAAAATATTTTTTTTTAGGAACAAAACGTTTCAGCTTCTAAAATGTGTCATGTCTTTACTGCAGCATCTTAGATTTGAAGACAAACTAAACACACAATCCAAAAATGTCACTTTGGTTCTGGGAAACTGGGACCAGTGTTCCACTACTAAACAACCGATAGACTAAACAAATAAATAAATAAGTGTTTACACTACTGTAAATGTACCTTTACAGAATTTGGTACATTACTTCTGCATCTAGCGTTGGTTTTCACTGTTGTTCTTTGTTCATCAAGCTAAGCAACAATATGCAAAAACTAGTTCCCACTGGAGAAAAAAAAAACACCACAGTGGTAGTGATGATGACTCACTAATGATACATCTATATTCATCTTGGTCCACCATCATGTGAAGCAAACTACAACTCACCATGACTACTAATACTGCATTAACGTACAAACCACCCATAGCACCCAGATACTGTTCTGCAGGGCGAGACTAGATATGAATTTGACACGAGTCAATCTGATTACTGTCATATTCCATTTTCAGACTGACAAATAATCCTCCGAGTGGTCAAACGCACATAACACATCCACACACAGGCAGTATGGGAAAATACTGGGACATGCGCCGGATGTAGGCTCAAATTTCTAACCCAATTTTGACTTCTACTTTTAGATGTATCATTATGCTCTCTACTGCATCTTAGGAGTATTATCACTGAGATATATAAAAGGATAGTTAATAGCAGGAATCCTTCTGTTGTGTGTGAACCCTTGCTTTTCAAACCTGATTACTAACTTAGAACAGACAGACTACAACACCCACCACCATGTGCAGCATCTGTCCTAAGGCAAACTGTCAATTTCAGCAGAGAAACAAAAAGGCTGCAAAAAGAAGCAACAAGGGAGAGTACCAGTACCTTATGATACACTCTTGGTATCTGTCAAAACAGACTGAAAGACATTCAACTGCTGCAGTGCACTACAAGCCTCTTCGACAACAAAAGGCACCATCTGACCGAGAACCCTTTAATATGGAATCCCAAGAAACCTCACAGATTGACACAAGTTAATGAAAATGCTGCTACTGCCATGCCAGGAAGAGTTTGAGGAACTGGATCTTGCCAAAGCTATTTACAGTTTCCTGCTAAGCTAAAGACTAGTGAGCAAGCCAAGCAGATCATGTCTCCATCGCACTGTAACTCTTTGAACTACAACTTAAACTATACAGATTTAAACGCTGGATTTGAACAGCTGTTGACTCTGCTATCAGAGTGTGTACATAAGTGAGCAAAGCAGGATGTTATAAGTAAGTAATATACAAGTTTCATATAATATTTCTTTAAAAAGGGAATAAATAGCAATAACTACTGTCAGTTGAATTTATTTGAACCAAAACAAAAACCACAACCACAACTATTTCACTCACAACGTATACCTCCACTGCCAGTCTCCTAGCTACCATCAGCCGTTAGCTGGAAAGTGACGGCTCCTTTGTACAGCAGCACTGCAGCGGCATAAGCTGGTTTTAAACCAGAAACCAGCTGCAGAAGGGTTGTCTGTGACACCTCCACTGTTGGAAATGAGAACTCACAAGTATCGCTAGGTGGCAGAGTGGGAGACCAGGAAAAACAAAAAACAGCAAAACAAAGCAGGTTCTGTATGTAAACCAGAAACACGAAGCTGACTACAACTGACTCACACAGTCCACATGCTATACAACAGTGCAGAATCAAGTCATAACTCTAGCGGCTCTCAAGTGCGGCAACACACTTTACATAACAGTAATTTGATTCGCTGCTTCTATAAAAACTATTGATTAGTGGAGCTTTAACAACCGCTGCCTGGACACTCAAAGCACTAAAACTGTTTTAGGAGAACAGGAGCATCAATCAGCCAAATTCTATTTGAGCTGGGAAGGCACCTATGGGTGACAGTGACAAACAAACAGTAAGGAAAGAGATGAAACAGACTCCATGGAGCTGAATGGCCCATTTTCCCTCTGTACACTGATTGTGAGTAGTGTGTGCATGTATCACAGTGTTGGTTTATCAGTGTGAGCTTGTGCATTAACTACTACAACATGAAGCACACTGGCACCATGACCCACTTTTGACTCCTCAGACATCAAATGTGGTTGCTGGCAGTGAATTTGCCAACATAAGACTTGCTGCTGCCTTTTATGCTTTAGTCTGAAGGTACTGCAATCTAATAGTAATAATATAAATAATTGTTGAATAATGGGCTTTATGGGCATGCAGATCTCTTTCTGAAGATGTACAGTCTCTTTAATTATAGTCTAAACTGCAGCCAATACTTTACATTAGGTTTGCAAAATCTGGCTCGTTCACTCCAATTCAATTTTATGTCATAAACGAAATGGAAAGTCAGCTACTACGTTCTGCAACATTGCAATTCGTCTCAGTACCAAGCTACCTCACATTTTAGAGAAGCTTCATTTACTGTGAAAATTTAAAATTAATTTGAAAATGTACAAGCTGATATTCAACATACAATATATTTATATAGGTCTGCCTTTACATGCACGTGAACTTTAACGACATCCCATTCCTAATCCGTAGGTTTAATATGGAGTTGGCCACCCTTTGCAGCTATAACAAGGTTTAGGAATGTGTTCATGGGAATTCCTCTAGAAGCACATTTGTGAGATCAGGCACTGGTGTTGGGCGAGAAGGCCTGGTTTGCAGTCTCTTCTCTAATTCATCCCAAAGGTGTTGAGGTCAGGACTCAGTGAAGTTTCTCCACACCTGCCTTTGGGGTCATATTAGAGTGTTGCATAAATTCAGAAAGATTGTGTTGTGGATACCAGGAAGATTCATTTGTTCTATAGTTAAACAGTTAGAAACATTTTTGGTGAAATATTGTGAAATAAAATTTTGTCATTACGTGTACATGCTGGATGTAATCGTCAATGATTTTCCAACATTGCTTTAAAGTAATTTTGATGTTAACAAATATGGATGCTGAATAGTTTTAGGAAACTAATGGTTGGATTGGACCTGATCAAATGCCAGATGAGGAATAATCCAAAGACAAAGCATCTCTTAATGTGTAATCTGGTTATGGTTATAAATGTTATTTACTGCATAAAAACTGAATTCCAAAAGATATTACATAACACATTTTTATATGTTTGCAAAGAATGCTGGATGAGGCATTTTTAATTCGTTATTATCAGAGGGGGGTAAAACTGCAAAAATGTACATATATTACATAATGATTAAATGTGGAATGCACATAATTCAAGATCTAATCCAAACTTTTACATGAATCATCAAAAATATACACAGTATGAGTTTATGAGGATCTGCTTTCTACAATAACGTAGTTATGATAACACAGCACCAGTTCTAGACCTATACACCTATTTAGTGATTTTGTGCCCATGTGTTTTTAACTGCTCAACCCACCATCTGTCTGTCTGTTGGGGTCTTTCTGGACCATTTATTATTTCCCAAATCCAGATTATGCAATTGAGTCAGCAAAAGTTAGCTGGGCTGATGCCAGTGCTGCCCCAAGTGAGCAACTTAAGTTTAAATCAGTCTGTGATGTGCTTGTGATGTAAGAAGGTTCAAAGTGTCATCACGTCAGATGGAGTCAAGCAGCACTCTCCTGATTTCAGATTACTGTTCATTATATTTCAGGACTAAAATGACATCTAATCCCTCTGCATGAGGTCAAAAAACCAACAGTGTCTGTCAACAGAGCTCTACTAATGCTGGAAATAGTGCAGACAGTGCACTATTGGGACTGAACAGATCCCCACTGTTTATGTAATTGGACTGTCCAATACCTTTATAGTTAATGCAATTTTTCTCACTTTCATTAAAAGCATGTTTTAAAGCACTAGGCTGCTCATCTTAATGTAACAAGACAATGATACAGAAATAAACACAACATTGCTCAAACGGCTCTAAGCATCACAAAAGGTGTCAAAAGTTCAATTCCTAACAACAAAATATTAACACAGGTCCAGTCAAAAGACAGAGGAACATCATGATCCTCGGATGCTTCCACTTATGCATGATTTATAGATATTTCAGTGATTATATTAGATCCATCAGCTGCGGTGCTATTGAACTGATCTTGTGATTAAATCTATAAACTGTTAACTTGTGGGCAGTCACTACCCTACATCTGTGCTGACCCCGCAACACGTTCCCAGCAGGGGTGATGTGTGTTAAACCAGGCCAGTGTAACACCCAGAGGCAGTTGCAGGCAATGAACCCTGAGCCTCAGTCTGGAGGCCCTGTCGGCTCACTGTGGACTGGCATCCTCTTGCACCATCACTGCAGCATCCTTTCAAAAACACAGCCAGTAAAAACGCAAAACATACATGTCAAATTATTTACAGCCGCCACTGCGCATCTGGCTTCACCTGAAGAACAAGCATCAACAGCTGGACGCTTCACTTTACTGCACGACAAGCTGCCAAATACCAGAAGCAGCAGAAAAACAGCGACGGATGATGCTCGATGCAGCGTGAGCATCCCTCTGCATGGCGATGAAAATCCCCAAAGCGGACACAGGCTCGCTTCCCGTCATCTTTGAAGGGCTTCCCAGAGTAGGCCAAGCTCTGCCACTTCCGACATGCAGGCTACACCAGCGTTACACGACTAAATGAGGCTTGTTTGGTTTTATGTTATCGTGCGTAAAGGTGTTTCCTCCCTATTTACTGCTTTGATATTAGGCTGCTTGTGTGGGTTAGAGGCTGTAAAATAAAAATGAGTCCATATGTCGCTCAGCTGCTGAGCTGATCAACCTGACTCAGGCCCGCTAGTCCCTGTGAGTCCCAGTTTAGACGATGTTAAACCCGACAGACGCGCTTACAAACAGTTTTCCTTCCTTACCTAATAATCGCTTCTCATCCTGTGTGAAATCCTGTCCATGGCATGCTCCTTTTTTTAGAGAATAACTCGCCACCTCCGATACGATCTCAGCATCAGCAGCAGCCCCTACAATGAAGGAGTGATGGCCGGTGGTGATGATGCTGGGAGCCCCGCCCTCCTCTCCATGCAGCCAGAATGAGCTCACTGGTTTCCAGCTCAGCCGCTCCAGTACCGCCGCAGTCCACCAGCTGGCCACCCGCACTTCCATCCCGCATCTCAGGAAACGTCCATGTGACAGATGAGAGTCTTAAAGGAAAAAACAGATCAGTTCTCCTTCCATCCTAATATCAACCAATTAGACATGTTAAAAAGCAATACAATGTTGAGAAACAAAGAAACATATATAAATACTGATTAAACTGAATAAAAATTAACAAATAAAAAAATACTACAGGATGTGAAGACTTAATATAATTATATAATTACATAAACTATACTGTAGTGACAGAACAGAAACTGGTGCAACTTTATCTTAATGAATATGTCAGATGGTTGATATGAGCAGTAGACTGTGCATTGAAATGTTTTACTGTGAGATAAAGCGCCATCTAGATGTCAGTGTCACAACTGTGCGTAATTTTCAGCTTCATTCATTAGCTAGGAAAAGGAAA
>OMLM01014204.1:73659-106385 GCA_900302695.1 Helostoma temminkii | reverse complement strand
CAAGATTCATAATTCCCATTTTTCATAATTGAAAAAACTTTATTAATCCCAGAGGGAATTGTTTTGCCTGTTACAGCTGCTCTCTCATCAAAGAAAGGAAAGAAATGAGTTGCTTCTTTATGATAAAATCATATAATGTTTAGATGTGTCAGTCCCTCACCCCTTTGCAGTAGGTGGAGAAGTTGTACAGTGTAATGGCCACTAGGAGGAAGGATCTCCTGTGTCGCTGTGTGGAGCACTTGACATTTATCAGTCTCTGACTGAACGTGCTCCTCTGTCCAGTCAGTAACTGTGTAGTGGGTGAGAGAGATTGTCCTGGATTGAAAGTTTAGACAACGTCCTTCTGTCGGCCACAGTGTGAAGAGGGTCAAGCTCCACACCCAGAGCAGAACCAGCCCCCTGATTAATTTGTCCATATATATATATATGTGTGAGTGTGTGTATGTGTGTGTGTGAGAGAGAGAGAGATAAAATGGCAGAAAGTAAGATAAATCTATCATTTTATTGTGTCTTTGAACTTGTTCCATCTTATTGATTGATTTCACTTGTGCTTTTCTCAGGATGGAGTTATGTCTGAGAGCAAATGAACTTTATTATATATATAAGTTAAAAAAAGAGCAAATGAGATGTTTACAAAGTGATATGTGTGTAGGAAAACTAAAGATCATAAATCTGACCTCAAACACAAGGCATGCAATTCTTCCTTCTGATATATGACACTTTAACTACGGTATCAGACACATAAAAATAATCACAAATTGTCTCGTTCTGACATTGAGGAAGCAGCCGTAACAGATGTTTTCTTTTTCTTTTTCAGATTTGATAAGACCAGTCTCCATTTAAATATCCTGTATAGGGCAATAAAATACAGCACAAACTTATATTTATTGGCTAACATCTCCTCTTGTCTCCTTAATTTGGTATTAATAACTCCAAAAATAACATAACCCTGGCCATTGTCTTCTCTATGTCTGTAAATTCTTTAAGAAACATGTTCACGTCCATATGGTGTATAGTTACTGTAATAACTATATTGTATTGCAATATTGTAAGATTGGAATGGTTTTAACTATATTGAAGATCAAGCTATTTATTTTTCTTCTATCTCATTGTTCTCAATGAAAAGCCTTCATTAGCCATGTATTTGTGTTTGTGCTAGCTAAGATTTTAAATTTCTTTTGTTTAGGCTATTGTGAAGGGCTTAGATTCCTTCTCCCTGTAAAGCATTAAATACGTGGGTACACTGAGTGGCTTCTCTTCTCAACAGAACGAAGTACCTTGTGTACTCGACATCAATCAAGCTCTTTACTGATGAGCTGCTTCCTGAGGTATCTGCAACATTTCAGAAGATGTAAGCAGTTATCTGGGCAGATGAAGTTCTACTACAAGGATGTGAGCTTTGCTTTCTGTCTTCCTCTTTTTCTTATAAACAGCATATCAATAACTCATCTCCATTAAGGAGACTGTGAAGGAGAACTTGTGAGCTGTTTATGAAATAGACCAGAAAATGTTGAACTCTACCAGGAATTCAGTCTTGAAGTTTTCTCTTTTGATTGTGAGTGATAGATCTGCTACAAGCTATCGGTTCTCAGTTATGATACTGAAATCACTGCACTCCAGTAACCCTCTGGTGTTCTCAACCACAGAAGCACACAGGGTGCAAGCCTCTCCCTTCTCTCTTTCTTCCTTCTTCCAGGTCTTTATCATGGGAGGCTGTGTAGCCCAGGTCCTCACTGCTGACAGTAACAGGAAGCTGCTGGCTATTCTCCCCTGACTATCTACAGCTGCTTATAACAACTGCTCTTCTTTTTTTTCTACATGTTGCACTAACCCCAACCGGTAAAGGCAGATGGCCACCCACCCTGAGTCACTGTCACACAGTGTTTGCACAAGGTTGGAGACGTTGGGTTTCTCTCTATGTACCTGAGGTCTTGAGATGATTATCTTGTGATTTTGTGCTATATTAATAAAATTGCTTTGAACTGAACTACTGTAGACACAATAATGAGATGCAATCACTTCAACGTGGTCATATTAGGATGACGCTAAGCATTTATCAAGCAGTGTTGGCTCTGATGCAGTATTTCAGGTCACTTATTTGACTCTTGAGCACTAAAAGGTATGGATTACTTTGAAAATGTTTGACAGAGTGTGTAGTAGCAAGCCTGTCTTATAATATGATCAACCTAGGTAAGAAGATTTTGATTACAGAGTGCTGCACCACATAAACGCGTCAATGAAGACACAAGACATTTTAATAAAAGACACTGTTTATTGACTTATTTGTTGGCCATGTAGAACTAGCACACAACGTAACAACAGTGTAATAATTTAGCCTATATAAATTAAAAATAAAATGATCTGGACATGATTTGAAGGAAATGTCTTGGGCTGAAACAGTATAAAACACAAATAAAGCTGTTAGCATTGAACACACAGTACTGAAATCAATTCGGTGTTAATGACTAATTTTTATTCCCAATATCGCCAGAGATAAGATTAATAATCTAGTGTTTTTGTTGAAAATAACCAACACAGAAAAGCTGAATTTACTTTAAGAGTCCATGAGAGAAAACACTTATGGCACTGTGCAGTACGTAAGTGTGGAGAATGTGTATGTGAGTTCCATCACAAGAATTAAGGCACTACAGATTGTGTGTGTGTGTGTGTGTGTGTTTGTTCCAGCTGTGGGTCAAACTTCAGTCCACTTCTGTCAGGCCACAGGGTCTCCTGAACTCTTGTCCTCGCTCATGAAACCACTTGTTTGACACTGACAAAACAGAAGAAATGCGTTGACCAAAAACAGCCAAGACAGCTAAATCATGCCTTCATAACAGAATAAAAAAATGACACGAGCCTTCACTGCCAAAACTGTCCACTCCGACATGTGGTAAAAAGGCCAGAACCATTTAACATGTGTTAATTTAAACGCGCTTCTAATAGAACCTGAAACGTGAAGATCACAACACGTGCCATGATTGTGCTGCAGCGTTCGCCTGATTTTCTTGTTCAGGTTTTACTTTTTAAAACTAATGCAGGCAGCTCTTTTCCTTTCTATAAGGAATAAATGCTGCTTTCACACATATCTAAATTTAAACTACTATACTATGCTATTTATATTAATATTTTTTTGTACTTTACAGTAGTTGTAATCAAGTTATTGCGATTATTTCTTCTGCAGATCCTGAATCACACCACAGTCTGTAGATTATCCAGGAGATTCAGTACTTGTACCAACAACAAACATCCTTCACACTATGTAATATGGTACATTGGTTTCTAATCCCCCTGTATAAATATTTAAATGTGACGAGTGTGTGTTTGTTATCTCACCCCATTTGCTTCCTACTAAGACAGGACACGCTGCATGCCTGGTCCTATAGTCTCCTTCTCCGCTCCTGAACAGATTATACCAGAACACTGCTGTCCCCTGTGGAGAAATTAAAGTAATACAGAACAGTTGCTTCAGGCTCAAGAAGACTTTGAGGAAAATGTGATTACTTGCTATAATGGAAAGTAATGGGGATTGTGTTGAAGCACACATTTCTGAAGGATTTGCACTATCTGTAACACACTTAGCACACTACAAAATGTTACTTATTTTAGTTCTACACAGTCACATACACACTTACAACCTTATGCACGGTTGTTCTTACCTTTCTGGGCCAGATTGATGCTCCAAAGTCAGGGAAGACTGTAGCACCGCCTGCCTCCACATCACTCATCTAAAGAAAAACAACAGTTTAGAAACAGTTTTATTTCTCCTTTAAGAATAAACACAGCAGAAACAGTCCTCCAAGTACATTTTAAACACACATCTGCTTATTGCCTAGAAAAATAAGCCTGTTTTACTTTTCAAAGCAACTTATAACGTGCCACCAGACAAAAAGTATCACAGATATAACAATAAAGAAATAACATACATTGAGAAAATGTTTATATGTAAATACCAATGAATGCTTGTAACTTAAATGTGTATATATCACTTGATAAAAAATATACACATTTTATGTTGATGATAAGACATGGTCATGTCTTGAAAGGAGCATAGTTGTGTGTGTAGTAAAAGCTGGTATGTGTAGTACAGTGACAGAAGCAACAATGAAGAAAACTTCTTTCTAAAAACTTATTCTCTAGAACTTCAGACGTTTTAGAGAAATCGTGGTCATTTAAACCAACCCATCATTTCATTACATGATTTGGTACTATACATATACATATATATTATGTATATTATACATATAATGTGTGAAGTTATGATTCATTTTTTGATTGTGTACCTTATGTCACATCATGAGGTATTTTCTTTGTACAATGAGATTCATTGCAAACTACTATAAATCACTCAACCATTGTAGAAAAACTGAACTTTTCCTAAGTTCTGATTTTCAGTTCACATATGTTGAATGTACATTCAGCTTATTCAGAGAAGTATGTTTATCATGTGCAGTACAAACATCAATTATCTACTAAAGCACATCTACATCATGCACAACATTCACTCTGTGCTTCAGCTGATTACAGGAAAAAGGCCATTCAACTACACACCCTGATTAAAAAAGACGTTTTATCTTTTTTTGGGTAGTGTTAGCAATGGTAAAAATAAAGTGCAGCTTTTAAACCAGCATGTTAATGGGGATGCTTAACAAAATCTGCACATATGTACTGGAACTGACTGACTGAAGAAAAAAAAAAAAAAATTAGCTGATCAAACTCCACCCAGCACCATTTTAGGGTATTTCTCTTCCCCAAGTCAGTCAATCCAAGTCCAAGATGGAGCCAGAGCTTATGCTTATGCCCATGAAGCTCAAACAAAAGAAGGGCAGAGTTCAGGTGACAGCTGCCAGCATCCTTCAGTCAATGGGGACTTTATACACATACTTACATAGTTCAAAAAAGTTGCCACTCGATTTCCAGTGCCTAATCTTTTGAAAGCATCAGGTTCATCTTTCTATAAAGACAAAATTCAAAGTGGAAATGCATGAGGTAAACACAGCACACACATGTACTTACATAGTTTAGGAAGGTAGCAAGTCTATTTCCATCAACCTTGAGGGTGCTGTCAAAAGGACGCTGCAACAGATGTTTATAATGTTTAACCCAACACCAAAACACTCACATTAGGAGCCCGCCACTAAGGGCACTACTGCACTCACATAAAAAAAATCTACCTTATTATCTTCCAAAAACATTACCAGTTCAGAGCTGAATAACATTTTTCCCTTAAATTAAAATAACAGTTTAAAAGCACTTTAACATATCGTGGAATGCTAGTAAACAAGATGTATTAGTCATAAATAATTCTAACAAGTGCACACAGCCTTAGATCACATGACATTCATATGACTATAATAATAAGCTCTATTTAGAGAGCACTTTTCTAAACTTGCTTTACAAAGTACTTAACATGAGCATAGAGTATAGCATTTGCTCTATTTTCATCTTGGCTGTCAAACCTCCAGACAGAAGCCAGGGATCTTTTTAGACAGTGACCTCTCTTTGACTTAACAAGTTACAAGTGTTAAATCATCCTTTCTTCAAATAAGAAACATTAAAAACGTTCTTTCTCTCTTTTGTATGGATCTTAGGTGCATCTTAGAAATGAACTCCCATCCATCCATTTTCTGAACCGGTCAGAGAATTATCTCCTTTGGTTAGGACAAGACACAAATATTAACCATGCGGTGCCCTCCCACTGACTTTTACTAATCATGTTTATACTAAACATACCCTGGAGAAGTCAAAGTGTGGCTCATATTGTCCTCCAACTCCATAGTTAGCAACCTGGACAGGTATTCACAAAAACAATAGGAAAAAACGCAATAAGATTAAAATAAATAGACATAGTACAGTATTAAACTTGTGTGAGGGCAAAATGAATATTATAAAATAAAATGTTATTATTTTAATACACTCAAAAGGCTATTTTATACGCATGATTTCTTATATTTTACATACATTCTGTGTAGAACAATTTAATTATTGTTATTAGTACAAATCTAATTTAGAAATATGGATATATTTTTTATGTAATATGCATCATGATAGTGCAGTAACTGTGTGTATTGCATTACCTGTAGTAACTCTGCAGTGTCGACTGTGAGGCCTGTAATGTCTTCTATTCTCTGATTGACTCTGGAAATCACAGGATCATCCTCTGCGTCCAGCCATGCACTGAAAAAACAAAACACACACAAACTGCATGGAGATGAACCTTTTTACAGTAGGCTTTTTCTTAAGCTTAATTAAAATAGCAAATGAATACATGAATGTAGTTAAGGAAATGAGTCACTGAAGCGTTTCCCTCACACAACACTTTTTGTTGAGGTGATGATGTTAAGCATTCAGAAGGGTTTTGTGATTTCTCACTCTCTGTGTGCATGTTGGACTGGTAATTCAGCGATGTAGTCGCTTTAAAGGTAAAGTTAAATCTTACCATCACCATTACTATTCAGTTGACACAGTATCTTTAAAGACAAAAATGAAGCAAGATGATTCATTTTTCAATTTAGCAATATAAATTAAAAAAAATTTGTACAGTTTGGAGTTTGGATCTGTTTGGATATTTTTTTAGATTTATCTCTGTTATAGTATCTTTGGTGCAATCATTCATGTTTATTCATTGCCACCTGTATCATATATATCGTTGCCACTTGTAATTTTAACATCAGTTTTTACCTTCTCTGTTCAAAATCAATGCCTAGTACAGGATATGTTTTAAGTTACTTCTGTTCACTATAAGTTCGTCACACAAGTTTTACCTGAGTTTACAGCGAACAGGGTTTTCTTGCAATGAGCACAGAATAAATACAGAAGAGATGTGTAACTGGGTAAAAAGGCAACAATCAAGAATCCCTAAAAATAATAACAATAAAAACAACAACAACAAAAAAACAATATTGCTGAATTGTGGGAAGGCCTTGGTTAACACAAAATTTAAAAGGTACATTGTGATAGTAAAATCTAAAAACTGACAATAAATGTGTGTTAATATCTCCTGAATTACTGAATTACCTTTTTGATACTCTGTAGTTGGCTGTGGTCAGGACACCTGTCTTGGGATCACGAACAGTTGCTCTCGCCAGCTTACAAAACAAAACACACACACACAGGTGAAGCAACTGTGTTGGACATTTGTATGCTGCACCACAGAAGCATCTTATTACAGACATAAAAAACTCTAACTTTGAATGTGCCTTCATTACAGTGCAAAGGATTTTCTTATTAGTATTTGTCTATTTAGATTCTTAAAAACTCAACATGAATGCACAATAAAACACAAATATTGCATAGTTATATTAACGGATAAATCAAGTTGACAAGATCAGTGTGTACTTTGATCGCTGTTTAAAATGATAGTGTCCAGAGTTTAAAGCAATATACAGTACATGTCGACATGTATACATGTCGCTTATTATGACATTCTTCTACAACTAAACTGCCATCGTAAAGTGTGTTTTTGTAGCAAAGTTTTGTGAAATAATGAAGTTTTACATTAATTAACAGAAAACTAGACAAATCACAGACCTGAGTTTGAGACCACAGTTCTGTGTGAGGTTAGGTTTAGGCATGAAAAGTACTTTGCTTAGGGTTAGAGAGAGATTGTCTTTGTATTTAAGTTTTAATGCAGATGTTGCGTGTGAAGTGACTGTGGTCTGGGATATTAAAGAAAAATCTAACAATCTTTTGTTAATAAAGTTGGGGTTGCATATCTGGATGTTGTACTGCAATATTTTTGTAGAAGAGAAAAAGGGATGTTGTAGATCGGATATTTATGGACATTTAATTGATATGTTAAGCACCAATTTATGTTAATTGCGAACATATGATCATTATGTTGACAGAAAGTGTGATCTGGTCACAAAAATGCATTTCTGATTACAGTTTAGTTGTACAAAACAAAACAAAAAAATGTTTCTGGACTGTTAACAAGGTCAGACAGATTTTAAAGACAAACAATTAGCAACCCTCTCCTTCGATCAGTGTTTACAAAAGATATGAGACCATCTTCAGCAAACACAAAACACTACTTCGTAACTGAACTGTCAAATTGACTTGGACAGGCTGTGACTGTAAAAACAATTAGGCCATGATGAGTATGTTATTATGAAATTTTTTCTATTTATACTTTAAATGATGTCAATAGTTTTTATTATTTATTTCTTTCTCATCTTACCCTGGGTTTAGCCAGCTCCTTAATTTTCTCAATCTCCTCGTGTGACAGCATTTCCAGGTAGCGTACGATGTGTGGGCTGTCCCACTCATCCTCCTCTTTCACGGGCTTCAGCAGGAGACGAGGGTTCCTGTTACCATCTCGGTAGCGGCAGAACAAACGACTGCGCCTTGCTTCGTTCTAGTAGAATGTAAGACAAACAGAAAATTATGAACCTTATCAGATTTATATGTAAGTTTTCATTCAAATTGAACCACTATCAATAGCAGATAATTACAGGAAAAATGCATCCATGTCCATCATATTGTCGCAGTAAAACCAACTGCAATCTGCCACATCAGTAATTATTTTAAAACCATATTATCATGAAAATAAAATTAATCTGTAAGTGAAGGGTTGACTTTTTATTATGTAGTTTAGGTAAGTGTTAATAATTTCAAATATGCAGGACACAAGTATTTTACATCAACTTGTAACTTGTGTTAGTGTTACACTCCAACCTATATGTTCTTATTCTTCTTTTCATGTCTCACCATTTGCAACCCCTCTCCTCTGCAAAGGGCCTCATAGGCCTCTCTCTCTGGGAGGTGGTCTTTAGGTCTCATGTAGGTACCCAACTGGATGGGCTCCTCAGACGCAGGCTGGTAGGCCTGGTTCTGCTCATTGAGCTCTTTGGACAATAACCGCTCAAAATATCGGAGGTTTCCTCCTGCCCTCTCGTGGCTGGGGTCTGTCAGTAAAAGAAAAAAACTCCTAGTTAGTGGATTAAGTCTGAACCGATAACAAACAAGGAAGTACTGCATTAAAACTGCTTTATTTAGAGTGCACGCTGACCCTAGTCCACCACAACATTAAAACCACTTCACCTTTCAAAACTACAACTTTGAAAATAACCTTATACAAGTACCTCATTTTAAGCTACTCCTTATGTCTACCTGCTACAGTCCAGGAGCAAATATTGTACCCTTACACCTCCATGTTTATTAAACCTATGTAGTCATGATGGACTTTACAGATGAATATACACAGACCAGATATAACACCTATTATATAGTATTGCCTATGTTTTAATGCATCAGTGCTAATGATCCATCAGCAAAATATAGACAAAGACCATTTTGCACATTAAGTACTTTTACACTGAACACTGAATGCAAAGTTACTGGTATTTTGTTTTATTGCTACTAAGTAGATAAAAGGACAACAACACACAGCAGGACGGCGTCTCCTGGTCATTTTCTGTCTGTAAACAACATTTCAATAACTATAAAGTGCTTGTATCACAAATAATGAGCAGGTTATTCTGCAGGGAAGAAAATTTGCAGTTCAACAATTTACTGGAAGTAATTTAAACTCCTTATTGGGACAGAATATACAAAGACACAGTAAACAGGACATATGATTAGAGTAGGTGTGCTCTTTTCTGCAGTGCACACTCAACTGATGCTCAACATGCATTTTTTGTATGTTTTTATTGTAAATTTGATAAAGAATGCAGTGCCTTTTAATGGAAATACTATATGATTACTTGTTGTTTTTTATGAGAGTTAAAAGAGATGAGTATCTGTTTCACACCCGTTTGTTCAATATAATAGAACTGCAGTCAGTCAACTGAGCCTATTTTTTACATTTCTTGTAAGATTTAGATTATATATCTTGCTGTTTGCTACTGCATGTTTTTTAGCATAACATAGCTTTTACATGTGCTTTTCTACATTCATAATGTGACATTTTTGCACTGACTGGCACAAAGAAGGCTTACTGTGCCTGCTCTACTTCATTTTACTTGACATGTAAACAAGCATGCCACAGCTCTAAAAAGATGCCCTGCAGCTGTCAGCGCAGCCCTTGACACAGTGACTAAAATAACGGTTTAAAACCACTGGTCCTTACTTTAGGTGGACTACACCCTTCTGCTCTGGCAACCACACGGCACCACTGCAGTGAGAGAAGAGGGTGGACTGTAGACATTAGTGAAACAGCGACACAACCATTCATTACCCCCCAGGCTGGAGTGTGGTTGTATTGGTTAACTAACTGGGGTCTGTACGTGTTGGGAGGCAACAGAAAATTCAATCATCTTCCCTAATTATACTTTAAAGATGCTTTTTTAGAATCAAACCAGTCTCGAAGGAGACTCATGCTGAGATAAATGATTGATGTTGTATGAACACTTGCCTATGAGGGTACCTTACCAATAGCAACCAGCCGGCGTGTCAGCTCAATGGCTCGAGGCAGGTCTCCCATTTGGTACACAGAGTAGCTGAGGTAGTCCAAAATGTCCACTTTGGAAACCACAGCTTCCTCCCCAGCATCTAGTTGCTTCAAGGCCTGCTGCATCCACAGCACAGCATGATAATAGTCGGCATCGTTGTAAGCCGTCTTCCCCATGTCATAGCAGTCATCCACTGTCAGCACGGCGTTGGAGTGCACACCTGGAGGGATTTATTGAGTTTAAATACTGATCATAATGTACTGACCAAAGATTTTATTCAAGTGGCACATGTACTTGCAGTCATGCCTTCAGTAACCAGTGTCACCACCTTCCGCAGCAATAACTTTGACTAAATATTTCTCTTTATCAGCTATTAATATTTATCTTTATCTTTATCAAGAACTTCAACTGGGGGAGGTTGGTTTGATTCCTTACATATCTGCTCCTCTCACAGCACAACTGTAGTGAGACAAGACTGCCTCGTGATCTACTTCTTGTAGATTTTCCTGTACAATTTGCTTGTACTCAGAATTTATAGCGCCATCTATGATGGCAAGCCATGCTGGTTCACTGGCAGCAGAGCAGACGATGGGTGAGGCCAAACTCTAGACATTTTTTTGTAACCCTTTATAAATGATAATAATCTCTGCTTCCAAGGAAATCGCTTTTGTTGATCTCTCTTCACATACTTTTTCTACAAATATTTATCATTCATTTTTCACAATAAATAAATTTAGTCTACTTCGTTAAACTGGGGTTGTTTTATCAAGTTTTAAGACTTGCTAAATTCTACAGGGTTCACAAACTTTTAAGCACAATTGCATTTATTACTGTTATCTTGTTATGTAATGTCATTACGATATGTCTGTGGAAAGATAACATTTATGTGTACATTGTGCTGACATTTATTTATTAGATTGTTTCTATCAGTTTCCTATTTTTTTAACTTAATGTAAATTTTAGGTATCAACACAATTATACTGTTTGTGGTGTATAACACTTCAACTGCCTGATATGCCTTATTTGCTGTCTTGTTTCATCAACTTACAGTAGGAAACAAAGTGAGCTTAATTTGTGAACTTTGGTGTCAACCTGCCACCTTTTTTTAAGTTTCTGTAGAACTGGACATCATCCAGAATTTGAAAATGTAAGCCTTAGCTCTGCTGATATTTTGGGCATTAGACCCTCTAAGCACATTTAAAATAATCTTAAATCAAATCAGGTCACAAGACCTAAGTAATAACTCTCAAAAATAACTGCAACCCCTCCTTAAAATTACAGTGCCTCAAACCAAAACTCTGGAAGAAGTGAGATTCTGGTCAACATGACCTCAATTCACAAAAATGCACTGAGACAGAAGGTTTAAAACCCAAACTGGATTTCACAAGAAGCAAAGCATAAACACACAAGTAGTTAACAGTCACCTGGCAGCTTTCCTTTGGAGAAGGCCTCAGAATCCAGTTGATACGTGTCCTGGAGTCGCATCAGTGCCCTGGCTGCACCAGTCTCATCCTCCTGATCTGGGAAGTACTGTCTGTGTACAGACATGTTGGAAATGAACCCTGGAGAAATAGGGATGCAAATAAGGACTTAATGAAGTCTTACACTATGTAACTATACCTGGGCAGTTTGCATTTTTGAACGTGTTTTTCTCAAAGCAAGATCAATAATCCTCTTCAAGTAAAGTGAAACATAAATTGTATTTTTTTTGTATTGTACCAAACTTTAAAAGAATTTACAATAACCTAGCTCTCGCTTCTGTCTTTTTTTATATGTTATATATTTTTGTGTTTGTGTTTGCTGCAAAAATGAATGGTCAAAAAACAAAGGTGACAAAAGGTTGTAGCCAGCATCTTTGATGTATTCTTCCACACCAGAGTGAACAATATCATCCATCTCCTACTTTCTATACCACAGTTTTTTCCTCTTTTGGCACATGTTCCTGATCCAACCATCACCAGGCTTGGGACCCAGAGTGCACTGGTTTGTGCAACAGTGACTTGTCCACTTCAACAAACGGCCTTAATGTAGTTGGGTTATGAGCCACGGCCTATATCAAACAATTAAGACTATTTGGCACAGGTTAATAATGATTACTAATCAATGTTTCTTCTCTTATTTGTATTAACATACGCTGGATATGACCATCTGCTGCTTAGAAAAACCTTAAAAATGGATTAAAAGGATTAAAACTCAAGACACAAACTCCCACGGGCAAATTTTACATTAGATATTGGTGGTATTGCAGAGGCATCTCATTTCTGCATTAAATGAGACTGCATATTCCCAATAGCTGAGAAAGCTCAAATGACACCTTCTTCCTTGTGTTTAACCTGCAATATTGTCATAAAAATATATGTTGTGAAAAAGAAATATGGACAAAAGGAAAAAAATAAATACTGTTTACAGCACAGCTGATGAGGAGAAAAGTATAACCATTAAACTAAATCTGAATGCATTATTTTTCAATAGTAGTGTTTTCAATCTATACTAGTTATGCTCCTATGGTTTACACCCATTCCCTATGTCTCTAATCCATTGCCACGTATGTAGATTCACTTGCATAACACGCTCATGCTCATCATCTGCCTCACAGAGATACGAACCTAAGTCTAAACACGAATACACTTTCAGATCCAAACAAATACACACACACACACACACACACACACACATACACACACACACACACACACACACACACACACACACACACACACGTTCCTAATGG
Organism: Helostoma temminkii; assembly: GCA_900302695.1. NCBI lineage: Eukaryota > Metazoa > Chordata > Actinopteri > Anabantiformes > Helostomatidae > Helostoma > Helostoma temminkii. The sequence continues at coordinate 93,266 of OMLM01014204.1, read as the reverse complement.
CTAAATATGCAGAGATGAGGAACAGCTGCAGCTCACACATGGAAGTCCCTGTTCTCTCTCAGAGAATTTGACTGGAGCAACCCAGCAGAATTTTCCGCTCTGGAGTCAAATCTGTAATCACTGTGCTCACACACACTCTTTTTTTTTTATTTACTTGACTGAGCAGTCGCTCATGCTGAGAGAAGTCCCATAAAAAAGTGGTGAATGCTGCTCTTTAGACTAATTACAGTGAAGTGAAGAGATATTTTGAGGTGGAATGAATGCAAACAATGTCAATAAGAAGTTAAAAAACAGATACAGACTGGCCAAGGAAGGAAGGAATAAACTGATGCTTAGAAATATCAGATCTGATGTTTCAGTTTGAGCTAAATTCACAAGCATTTCTAGATGATTCACTTAGTTACACACAGAAATGACAAAAGTATGGATTAAATTCTCTGTCACACACTGGTGTGTACAGTTCACACACACAGTCTGTGCTTGTTGTCACAGCAAATGTTTGTTTGTGCTCAGTCAGGCAGCAAACAGGAGTCAGTTTCATGCAAATAAACCAAATCCAAATATTGTTTCTATCCGAACACAGCTTAATCATACAGTGTTGTGGTTTTACAGAGAACATTTATGCTCCCTGTAAATCACAGCACGGTTGTCTCATGTTCATTCACTCACACACTGTTTGTATGGACTTTCTTTACCATCAGAGGGGTTCTGAAGCACCAGGCTCTCCACTTCAGACCACTCTGTCACCAGTCTTTTCATCAATTTGTAGGCATTAACTGGGTGGGCGAGGTAGCCCTCAGGGTCAGAGGTGGACACACTGGTCAGAGCATCCAGTTTTGTGGCCCAGCTAGGAGACAGATACACAGAGATCCTTTTAGATATATTCTGCACAGAAAACATCTCCCATATTAGTTAAATGTTAAACCTTTTGATGAGATAAACTTCCACAGTTCTAAACACAAACTTTACAGTTACAGAAAAAATAATCTGTGTTCAGAGCATGCTGTTGTTGTTGTTTTAAGGTAGTGAACGTTGCCCGACGCACCCTCCATTTTACTCTGGTAACACTGACTCCATGGGCCTAAAGTATGCTCAAGCATGACCCAGAATGCACTTTGCAGAAAAATCGCATCACAAGTTTGGTTTCATTTTTTCAAGTTTCATTTTATTTGGGATGTAATTGGTTTAAAACTCAATGCTAATTTTATCTGTTTTTTTTGTATATGGGTGTGACTTGAGTGGAACGCTGAGCAATAATGAGCAAAGTGGCGTGGTACAGCTCTGAGCTGGGGAGGGGAGAGGATTGAACTGCTCCATGAGCAAGGAGCTGCTCACATCCTCTGTTGTTAATGAAGCAGATGAAAGTGTTTTATTTCATTTGGAAATACTGTTCAGTGTTATTAAAACACATATTACTAATATATATAAAATCTGTCAGATAGTGCTACAATAGCTTAGACCAGTGGTTCCCAACCTAAGATGATTTTATATATACATACATATATGTTATGATGAGTCACAGGGTTCAGCATGTACCTTTTGACAGCAGCAAGCTTGGACTCCTCTGCCTTTATGTACTCCCTCAGAGACTGCACCAGCTCCTTCTCCGTGAAAACCAGGTCTGTCATTTGGCCTGCGCAGAGAAACAGACATATAATGTGGCAGAGACAGTTCTGTCATTGACTTTGTCTGGTAGGTTACAAGTTTAGCATTTGCTAAGACAAACTGACACATTTGAAGTCAACACTTAACACTCAACACTTAATGAATTTTTCAGAGTACTAGTACTGACTAAGATATTTTCTGCAAGTTGCTTGTTGCTTTAAAAACCTATAAAGTGTATTTCTGTTTGCCTCAGGCTTTACTGAGGTAAAATAAATCTTCAGCCACAAACTGTGATTGTATAGAATTACTAAGCAAACTGCAGTTGGGCCTACATTTATGAGGCTTTGAGGATATGGTTGGGGTGTTGTGTGAACAGCAAACAATTCCATTGAATTGTTCTTCCATGTTTAATTCACAGGGGCTGCAAGGACAGATGAGATGCTTTCAGAACAGATATATCAGTATGATTTTAGTGCCTGTAAGCCTGTTTACTGATCTGATGCATACTGTATACTTTAGCAGTTTATGTGAGTCCGTAATCCTGCATTCCTAAATTAGATGAAAGGAAGTAATTGCACAAAAGCCAGAAAAAAAGCAGTTTATCAGGCTTTTTTTTTCTATTATCGTTTCAAGTAGTGACAATATATCATAACCTCACCTGCTGACTGGGTTTAATTATACAGAAAGGATCAGTATAATACATTATTCATTGCACATCAAAATAAATTCACATATATTATATATATTACCCTTCTGTGCACGTTCACCATTTAAAGCTTATTTTTTTGTATATATCTCAAAGTAAAAACCCTTTTCCTCTACTTGTATAGGCACTCTGATCCCATTCAGGACCAATTTCACAGAAAAGGAAAATAGTAGCTGCAATTCCATCTTTATGATTATTAAATAGCCTAGTGAAACACTGCCATAGTGCTCTTGGGCATTGACTGTAATGCCAAAAATAACAGGTGATGCATATGAATGCTGAGGATTGAATATAGACTATAGGCCAGTTGACATTTGTCAACAGTTTTTACTTTTAGGTGTGACAATGTTTTCTCTGCAGAACAGCCTGCTTGCAAACCCATGTGTGTTTTAAGATGTATTGTTGCTTAAACATGTTTACTGTTGTTTCCCAGGCAAAATCTGGTATTTTTCTGTTTATACTGCACAATGATAGTGTAATATCATCACAAGACTGTTGTATAAATGTCACAAAATTTCACTTTTCAAATGTAAAAACATGTCAAAAGGAATTTTGTGGCAAACTGATCTAAGAAACGTCCACAGTTGGATACATAAAAAAGACACACTGCAGTCCATAATTAAAACATATCTGTAAACTTACCTATAGAGGTAAAAACCTCTGCCCGTGTGATCCAGCAGCAGCAGCAGAGGAGCAGAGCCCAGGAGGCAAAAGACTGGGACTTTCTCATTCTGTCTCCTTCAATAACCTGCAAAGACAAACATAATCACATCATGTCACAACTGTTTTTGGCCACAGGATGTTGTGCCCATCCATAACTGACATACTTTGTTTTTAAATTGTGTACAAGAGTGTGACAAACAGTATTTCAAACACAAATGTATCCTTTTATTCCTAAAACACACTGAAACCAACTTGAGAGTTGCCTCATCCTTAGTTCACAGTTCATTCAATGATAAAGTGGTGCTGCAGAAAATTAACAACAGCTGAACAGTATTCATATTTTCCAATATGTTTCTTATAAATGAGTCACAAGTGTCTGATGGATGTGATGTTATTGTAGCATCTGTGCCTAGTTCCCATTACAAATTAAATATTCTGCATCTAAACAACTGCAGTTTCCAGACACCATCAGTTTTATTAAGCAAAAAAATCTAATATTATTTTTGTGAATTCAGCATGGTAACCAGATGCCTAATAAAAGTGCTCATGACTAATGCCATGACTAAATAAAGCTCAGCACCCTGTGTAATGCAATCATAAACCAGAGCTTGCCCTGCAGGAACTCACTCAGCAGCTCTAGCGCAACAGGTTATATGCTTGACACACTGAACATTTCAAGATCTACTTGATATAAAAGTATATTCCTGTCAGTTTCAGTTCCAACAACTGTCTAAACACTATTGTTTCAAGGCTCATTGTGCCACCACCTAACATTGACAATATTAAATGGGAAATTGTTTCATCTACAGTGGGTGAAAGGAACATGAGCTGCAGGGACTTCCAGCTTGAAAAAGCAGAAGTGAACAATGATATTGCCACTCAGGAACTCCTTGTTCCCAGTCCAGCACTGGGATCAGCCTCATGGTCTTGTGACTTTGGAAGAAAAGTGGCATTGCCATACTTTCTCCTCTTGGACTGTGTCTAATTCTGCTGTATGACTTCTCAGTAGTGACTGCTGCAGTTGCCTGTGTGCACATCCACATCTCTATACTACTATCTAATCTAAGGCTTAGCGAGATGGAGGATGTGTAAAGTAAGTAAGTGGTGCTTTTGTTTGCAATTGTAGGTGTAGTAATAACCTGATATCTAGGAATCTGCTGTTTTACTTTAATGATAATGATAATAATAATAATAATTATTATTATTATTATTTATTTACACAATACAAGTGAACTGAAAAACGAAAAAGTTATGCATCAAACATTTAAACAAACATGTAATTTGAGCTTTAAAACACAGAGTCACCAAATTTATGTCCAAAAAAGGTGAACACCACCACCTCCTTCTGCCAGTGACACATAGTGGATCTATTATAAATTCCTTTTGGAAGGTAGAATCTGGTTCATTTGCGACAAATAGTTCCTTTAAATTAGGCAAACAACCAAGATACTCTAACTGTATGGTGTTAATCAACAGTGGTTGCTGTTAGAGAGGAGCTGTGTAAATGGCTTAAAAACACACAAGTCGCTGTGGAACCAACTTTCCTTCAGTCTTGCAAGTGGCTGTCTGAAACTTTTCACACACACTTTGAGCATCAAAGCTTGTTACTAATTATGTTGCTGGGACAAAAGTTGTTTTCTGCATTTTTTTGCTTTGCAATTCTTACGACTTTTTAGCAATTATAGTAATTTCGCTAGAACATAGGTCAGAGCCTGTATATCAAACATTTCAGAAAATGACTGGATCAAATCTCCCAGAGCCACACATATTTTAGTGTTGCTTTTCGGTTTATGAGTGAAGGCATTTTATCAAGTTTCTCTGCAAACGAGAGTCAAGCTGTCTTCTCCATGGTGTAGAGCTGCAGAGCTGTCCTAACTTGTTGGAAGTTGCCAGCAGGAGTGGAATGAATACTTTATTTCACATGGAAATACAGAATACTAGAGTTAAAATAAAATAAAGAAACAGAATAAAGATATTTAATGCATGAATTCTTTTTGATAATGTCGTGTTATTTGCAAAACTGTGTCTGGATTAGCAACAGTCCTGCAAATGATGCGGAATTAAACAAAAGAAACTAAAACTACAACATAAGACGGGTTCCTGTAAACCTGATCCACTGAAATAAAAACAGACATCCATTATCCTAACAGCTTTTCCTTGTGAGTTTGCAGGAGTGTTGGAGCCTATTTAATCTGTCATTAGGCAAGAGGCAGGGTACACCCTGGTACAGGTCACCAGTCTATCACAGGGCTGGCATATAGAGACAGACAATGATTCACAGCTATGAACAGCTTAGAGTCACCAATTAACCTAACTGCATGTCTTTGGACTGTGGGAGGACGCCAGAGGGAACTCATGCAGACATGAAAGACACAAGGAGGACATGCAAACTCCACACAGAAAGGCCGACCTGGGAACATCTATTCCTTGCTGGCAAGCAAGTTTTTTTTGTCATGGAAATGCACTAATGAAGCTGTGGTACCTATGAACGCTGTCATTTACTCAATGAGTGGCAGCCCTGATAACTATTATTCTAGTCAAAACTACACTAGAAATGTCTCCTTGTAATTTACAGCCTTGTGATTGCCCAGCCCAAACAGTCTTGCTTGTTGTTACAGGCTGTAACACCAGTATCGCATTCCTGGAGAGAGGGCTGTTACATTTACTACCTACATTTGCTCTTTTCCCCGGTCGTGACCCCTGCCTGGCATTTCTAGCCAACATAAAGAAAAGGACTGAGGAGAGAAAAGAGCAGGACAGGTGTATTTTTATACAGTTTGTCTGCAAAAATGATCATTTGGGACAATTTAGCCTTATTTACTCCAGTGGAAAAGAACTACATCTTCCCAATTCTGTGCTTGAATCAACAGGGGTGATAACTGTTGATGAATCTGGTTCAAGAGTGAACTGATGACAGTTTTGCAGTAAATCATATTTTAATACAAGTTTCAACACCAAAATGTGTCATTTGCTGTGTTGGATGCTTCTTTATTGATTTATGGATGATTATTGTGTTATGCTGCGCTGTGGTAACAAGATCTATGCTCATTTCCAGAGAAATACTGGACTGTTTCACACTGAGATGTGGTTTCAAGGGTGAGATAAGAACTAAAGAAACACTCTCTGACAAAGCAGTCTGGATCCAAGTTCAATAAAAGGCCAGGAGTTTGAAAAAAAAAAAAGTTTACTCAGGTGGTAAAATCTCCAACATCTGTATTTGTCTGGTTCTTCTGTTTTCAGGGACGTCGCTTAACAACACACAGAGGGAGAAAAACATGGCAGGTCTGTGAAACAGTTGTCTTTGGTCACACACATGCCAACTGGGGAAGCCATGAGAGCACATCTGCTTTTCAGTTTTGAGGTAAAGGAGACTAAAACATGTGTCATGTTAAGATGATGAAGTCTGTTTCTGAAAACTGATAAGTGATAAAACTGATCTTCGTCATCCTCTTGTCCGGAGAGTTTGTAAGTATCATAAGAAATTGGAACATGAACAATGCCAAAATCAAAAAGTACTGAGACTGATCCTGACCCTGATGGCTCTTTGCAAATCTTGTTACTAAGTCTGGAAACACCCTGCTTGGTGGCTTGTCTTCCACACAGAGGTGTCGTGGCAGTTCACAATACTTCTGGATTATGTTTTGGCAGCAAAGACCAAATTCCTGTATTCTGATAAAACTAATAATGAAAGCAGCCACGCACAATGTGTGAATAAAGAATGTGAATTGCATACCATGGCACTGAAGTTAGATTCAGCAGATGAGACAGTTGCCAACTTCTTGAATGCCCTGAAAGCTTAAATGTGAACTAAAATAAGAAGGTATTTTTCTGCCTTATGTTTCATTAGTTAATTGGTATGAACTCCTCTAACATACCATCATACACTAGCACAGATACACGTGTGTAAGGTGATACTGTAGATACCAACCACCATATGTGCATGACAGCAATGCTGTTGTTTATTCATGGATTTGAATTTATGCTACAGAACAAAAGTCCTTCTCACTTTGACTGTAATTAAGGATAAATCTGAATTACTGTTAGTTTGCTGATGGGTTCACTTACAGTTCAAGTAAAGCTAAAGCCTTTATATTTTCTCTGGCTTTCACTTCCACTAAACAACAGGAACATCAGTCCAAGTGTCGAAGCAATTTCACAACCAATAGAGACAGTCAACCAATGGAAATACCACTTATGACATTTCAGTTTAGCAAAACCTATAACTACAGTATCAGGAAGGAAGCATGGTGTAAGAGTATGGCAAAGCTATAAAAGATTTCTGCTGATCACATGTGCTTCACATGCAACCGAAGATGAAAAACATCTGCAGTCATGTTGGTACTAAAAATAAGTTCTATAAGTTGATTCTACTTTGGGGGATAAACATCTTAACATGGCAGCTGAAAATGTTTAAATCTCTCTGCATGGAAGAGTCTGCAAGTATTAACATAAGAGGCAGCGAGGCTCGAAGATGCATGTATTAGTTTACATAAGCAAGCGTCTCTCTCTCTCGCTCTCTCTCACACACACACACACACACACACACACACACACACACAGTGCACTTAAAAAACCTTCCTGTAATATAAACACCGAAGGTTCATACAAGTAATGTTTTAAATATAAATCAGGACAATGGCTGCAACTTACATAAAGCAAAAAACAAACTATGAGAAAACCATCAGACACACAGGGACAAATTTGTGTCAGGTGTTCACCTATAATATTATTAATGTTTGTATGTGTTGCAGATGTATCTAGCAAGACATCAACCTCTGCTGACACATATTAAGTTGCCTTACAGACAATCCGGTGGCTGCGCCTGAATTTACTGCCATTGTGCTCCATATAAAACACTGCAGAGCATCACACATCTGACATGTATTCAGCTCTTTATTCTGGGACAGTGTGCACCATGACATTCTGAAATATTTGTATAAAGACAATACGTTGCTTTGGTACTCTATTACAGAGTAAACCTGTCCATCCTGATGAGCCATCGCTTGTTCAAACATTGGATCATCCATTATCTTTTATCTTTACCACTTATCCTGACCTGGGGGTATTGGAGCCAATCCCAGCTGAGAGGTATTGTACACGTATGTAGCTTCTTGGATCTCAGAGATACACATGTGCCTAGTTCAGACTGCCAGAAAAAAAAGAATTTTTTTATCCAGATTAGTTTTTTAAGCCTGGAGAGAAAAACAACAACAAAAAACTCCAAATTACCCTTTGTCTTTTTTTTCTTTTTCTTTATGCAAATAGAGGCAATGACAACGTCAAAAACTTTAGGACGGAAGTGCTGGAAATATTAATTGCAATATTTTTATCATTTTAATTTATTAGTTGCAAACACTTCTACTACTTCATCACTTGCTTGACAGGACTATTCCTTGAAGAGCAAGATGATGCCGCTCCATTTTCCTGTGTACCCATAGCAACCCATGCAAAGTTTGTTGTTTGTTGCTAAGTTATGTCTGGACATACAAATCTGAGTTGTGCACTTGCAGTTAACAGTGTGGTTACTCAGATTGTTTTGGGAAAAAAACCTGTAGCCATAATAACCTAGAAGTGCAGTAGCTGCAGGTGGATACCAGGGCTATTCACAGAAACAAATTCACAATCACATTCACACCGATGGACAATTTAATAGTTTAATTTTCTTTGCTACATCAACCCCTTTTTAAATAGCTTTTAAGATCCCCGCGGTGCAGTTGTGGTTGCTGCACATGGATGAATTCACTTTGTGGCTGTGTTCATCCTGAGTCTGCAACTCATCACTCCGCTTTTTTTTTTTTCCATTTTCCTTGTTCATCATCTGGATGGTCGCCGCGCTGGTGACGTCAGCCCCAGACAGTTGTTTCTAGAAATATCCAACATCAGCTCTTTGGGTCCCGTTAAAGTCCCGCCGTTTGAAGTTTAAGACTTACTTCTCCAGATTTCTACATTTCGTCTCACTTTCTGTTTCAATCCGTGTGTGAAACGCACAAGTGTCACGATAGAAACATGGTCCGACATGCTCTGCAACAAAGTTCGCGCAAAGTTTCAAAACTTTGTCCCGTCGGGCTGTGAAACATTGTAACTGCTTCACCGAGTCTCGCGTTACGAAGCAGCCGAACGAACATGTCGGAAACAAACACAGGCATAAATAAACAACTGCTCGTTGACATTTTACCTTCTCGGTTCCACAAATGTTCAGTGTTCGGTGTCACCGTTTCTCTGCGAAAGGAAACCCGCTGGACCCAGTTACTGACAGTCAACCCAGCATGTTCGCAACACAAACGAGCTCAGTGATTCAGCCCCTTCCACTGATGCGAGGAAGGGTTTTTGTGGCTAAATTGGATGCAATATTAATGTTTTCTTACCTTGTTATGTTGCCTTATGAAGGGAAGCCTCACGCCTTCATATGAGGACACAATGTCACTTGGCAGCCCGGTGCTGTAGAGCAGAGAGAGGGGCTTTCAGCCGCTGCCACGTACAGAACCTCCTGGAGGGCTGACCGTAATACACTCAGTGGAGGCGCAGGGGCATTCCTCTCAGGGGTTCATGGTGTTGCATTCAAATTCACCTAGTAAGTTTCTAATTGCTCTTCTTCTGAACCTCTTTTAAAATTATTGACTTGACTTCCAGTCAAGTACCATTTGACTAGTGCAAAACATTTTTATCACGAATAAATGCCAACATAAAGACATACGATGCAGTCGTACACTGTCGATGTCAGATTTTAGTTTGCAACTAAAAAACAGAGGTGGTTGAAGTACACAAACTCATTAATTACTCCTCATTATTCAAGTATGATTAGAAAAATACTCCATTACAAGTATAAGGGCCCTTTAAATGATACGATTAAGAGTAACAAGTACATTTACATTTACATTTACATTTATCCAAAGTGACTTACAAGAGAGGTACAAAGCAAACAAAAATCAAAGTCAGGGAGAAAAACTGTAAGGTAAAGTACTATCAGAAAAGTGTGTCTCATTTCATGAGATGTAAGTGCAAGAAAAAGAAGTGCTTTTTAAGTTTTAAGTACAAGCTCTAAAATGTACTTAAGGTACAAAAGTGCTCCACCAAGAAAACAGTGTATATTAAACACTGTAGAATCTGATGCTTTGATAACATAAAAGTATAAATTCAGTCCAGATCAGCTGAACAAATTCTCAAAGGTGAAAATTATGATAAAACTGTATTGTTACCTACAGACTGTGGAACAAAAACAGCTGTCGATAAAGGTGGAGCTGATTTTAACCACCTCGTACAGTGATACATTATTAGTTTTTATAAGAATCTAAGTCTGCAAAAAGAAACTAGGAACACTGTCAAATAAATGTGGTGGAGTAAAGTTTCAGTATTTTTTTTGATTTGAAGTGGATTAGGAGTAACATAGAATAGAAATACTCCACTAAATTACAATTACTTCAAAACTGTAAAAAAGTACAATACTTTTAGTACATTATACATTTAGTTTCTCATCACCACACTGGAAAACACCAGTGAAGACATCACTGAATTTATGGCAAACCATTTTTTTCATGCAATATAACTAAAATCATTGTAGTTTATTGTTTTGATACACCTACTGCTCTAGTAGACCTTTTGTGACCTACTTGGGAACATTTCTTCCACTTTTCCAGTTTTCAGGTATGTGGAATAACCTTGAGAAGAACAATTAGAGAATCTTAACACAGACCAGCCTGTCCTTCCATAACACCCAAAGTAAAACATTACTAGAGTTTCCCTAAGAAAAGGGAAGCTCTGTGCTACTTAGGTTAAATATTTCCATTAATGGTTCATTTCACCTGTAAAGAATTTACAATACAGATTTAGTGTAAGCTGCTCTGGTGTTTTGGAGAACTATGATGCAGGGTGATGGAGGATTGTGTTCACAAGTCTGTCTGGTCTTTTAGAATAATTACGGTAATGCAATTCATGCAAGTCGTCACGTTTACAATCTGGATTTAAATTTTAAGGGCTTGTTCTCTGGATGGACTCAACCCAAGAAAAAGACTTTAATGTGGTTTTGCATGTGTGTGCTGTCCCTCACGTTTCTGCTTTCCTGATCCCTGCCTGACTCAGGGTTATGTGAATGTGAAGCCAATGGGGGAAAAAATGGGATTTTACTTTTAATACTTTTGCAAAGGTCACGACAAACAAGGGTTAGTATTACAGGGAGGCACCATGCTGGTGCTTTAGTAGAGCAACATCAGATGTGCTCCAGCTGTGCTACATTGTATAAAAAACTGCATTTTTAGTGAAAAACACAAGAGAAAAAACAGTTTAACTTAACAGTTTTCTATTTAAAAATGCCTTTGTGGTCCATGTGACATTTTTATTATTACACATTATACATATTAAATATTAAGACTGATTTTAAACATTACACAAACATTACAAATTAACCTTGCTTGATTTGTTATTAACAGTATCATATATACAACTGTATTTTTGGAAAATCTGGACACCGTGGAGCCTGAAACTGTCCCCAAAACACTAAGTGATATCTGATATATTTATTTCCTTACATTTAAACCAACCTTCCAGTGCCTCTCTTACAATGCATGACCCAGTTTTCTTTTCTTTTCCATGGCTTGTTCTTTTCTACATCATGACTCATCATTGCTCACGAGGAAAGGAGAAGGACTGTGTCCAATAAAAGCAGCAGCCACAGCTAATATGTTTTACATTGCATTTATGTGCTAAGAGGTTAGCTTCCTCTGCTTTAAAACACAGCTGGATGCTCACATTGTGAACACAAATTAATTACGGACAAATTTAATCAGCATGCTCATGTAAAAATAATAAAGTAGCAGGACATTGCTTTTTATTAGGAAAACCACCAACACATTTTATATAGAAAACACACTCTGTGGTTTGGACCAGTGTGTCATGTCTTCAACAGATAGAAGACCAGTGTACATGAACTGCCAAGTAACATCACACTATAGCTGCACCAGTCACTAGTGTCCACTAAGTGTCAGCAGTATTCAACAGATAAAACACAAGCACCGTCTCCTAATACTCAGACTCGCTCACTAACTGTTGTCGTTAGAGCTCAGTCACATCCAGAAATCCCTCATTGACTGAATGTGATTTTAAAAAGTTGATAAAAGTGATTCTATAGTAATACTGTGACTTCTCTGCTCTATTTCTGTAACACAAACACAATAGTTTTGTTTGTAGTAACATGCAGTTTTTCTTCCCCTTTCCACAGGAGACTGTGGGAGGCTACAGGGTGTGTATGAACAACTTTTCATCGCCTGGGTGTGGACTGCACAACAGAGATCTGCAAAATAAGCATATTTCATGCATTACATGTTTAATTTTAGTTTCACAAAGTCTCCAGAGGGGGATAACCCCAAAATGAGGCCACAAGATAAATCAGGCTAGTTAAAAACAAACAAACAAACAAACAAACAAACAAACAAACAAGCAAGCAAGCAAGCAAACAAACAAACAAACAAACAAACATTTATGATTATTTGCATTTTAGCCTATTTCTTTGCTTTTTAAAAAGGCTGAAAATGTAAGTGCATGTTACTGTATGAGCACTGTGTTCAGCACAGCGAGGCGGGTCGTTGGCGCAGTGAGGCTGCAGAGAAGGGGCAGTGTGAATGAGGCTTGTGTCCAGGCCTCCAACTTTTAAACCTGGACATAGCTTCTCTCACAACTTCATGTAACTGACCGCCTCTGTCCCAAACATGCTTTTCATTATACTCAAATATTCTTCGTTCTTTAAATAAAGGTACACAGCTGGAAGATGTCCAGCTGACTCAACTTCCAGACAACTTTGCCTGGATTCACATTGAGTTTAATGTTAACTCTGATTTGAGGGTGTTATGTTTCTATAGTTATGGAAATAGGTGATTTAGAAAAACTTACACATGGAACCTGTGAGAAAGGGTCACAAACATTTGAGACTCTTTGTATTTAAAACATTCACTATTATAACCCATTAAATGTTTAATGCTGTTTACACTTCGGTCAACAGGTGTCACTCTTTGCTCACTGCGCATTTAACACTGCAGTGATTTATAGTACACTTAATGTAACCACTGTTTTTGTTACATTCGTAAATGAAATACAGCTTTTCTGTTTGTTTGTAGCATACCTTTCCCACAAATGCCACAATAATGCAGAGTAATAAATCCTATCGTAAATTTGTTCTCGTTGACACAACAGGGCGTCTCTGCTATTAGCTAAACACAAAAGTATTCCACTTGCTATGATGTCAAGGTTTAAGAATAACACACCAACCACCAGGTAATTTTCACACCTGGGCAGAAGAATGTTAAACTGTGATGTAGCTATTACACATAGACAACTGCACGCCTGGCATGTCACACTGAAACCTGTCATAGTATAGGAAATAAGTTGTAAAAAACAGTGGAAGAATGAGTCCAACTATATTGTGCGATGAAATTTTTTAGTATAAATGTGATGTCAGTGCAGGAAACATGTTTTCTGACCACACAGAATCAGTAGCATCATGTTGTGGAGTGCTGCATGAGGACAAAATGAAAACAGAAAACCAAACATCTACTTCCACCCATTCATTTCCTTCAATGAGGTTAAGGTTTTCCAGATGTCACAAGCTCTTTCATACGTGAGGCTTCGTGATGTACTCGGCTCACGCCGGCGAGTTAAGCACGAGAAAGGTCACAAGGTAAAAGATGCCACTTGTTTAGCAGATTTTTTTTTTAGAGAGGATGCACATGAAAGGGAGCGTACAGTAGTACTCGTTCTATATGACCTCTTGTGTGTGAGCCAGAGTGATTGAAAGTGAACACACAGGGAGAAGGTTTTGGGTTTCACTCACTTTAATCAAACCTTGTCAGCTAAAATCAGGGGGTTGACAGTGACTCCGACCTACATGTCATGCATTTCACCATGGTGGGAGTTTAAACAACACAGTAAGACACAGAGAAAACAATTCACTGTGTGTGTCTGTCTGGTCCAGTGACTCCAACCAGGTAATGAAGCAGAAAAAAGACATTAGAGATACAAAAGAAGGATCATGCGGTCTGTTGTGTGAGAGGAGGCACTCCCGTGTGTGTGTTTTCTCTGGTTATGAGTTAAGATGCAGCTTTTTGTGATTCAGAAAATGGATTCAGCATTTTTGTGAAGCACATATGGAATATTTTTCTGTAATCTCTGTTTGTAAGGGCATATTTCTGTGTGCCAAGCTATGACTCAGGGCTGGCATGAGTACTTGAGGATTGGGTTGCACGATCTGTCTGTCAGCACAGACAAAATGAGCCCCCTCAGGACAGCAGAGACACACTGGTGTTCACACCACACTGATGTCAAATACTATTTGGAAGTAATCCCTCACATTTGTTTTAGGGAGCATGAAACACCAAATGGGTGGCGTTTGACACCAGATACCTTTAGAAATCACAGGAATGCTTTGCAAAGTCAGCTTGATTGACGTGTTATTGACAGTTTAGCCTGACACCATGTGAATCCATTCATTTTGTATGCCCACTTATCATGTTCGGGGCACATGGAGCTCATGTAGGTGAGAGTTACACCCTGGACAGTTTTTCCACAGGTCTGACACATGCAGACAAAAACATTTAGACAGCTACGGGCAGTTAATTAAGCAGCAGCTCCTCTACAGGTCTTTGCTCTGCACTAATTACTATGTCGCCATGCTTTCTAGTCTGAGAACATTACAAATTAATCATCAATCAATTATAAGTCCACTACATTTATTTTAGGTCCATTGTAGCTTCATCAGTTTGCACTGGTTATAGTCACTATCAAGTGATGATATCTAAAAAGTAAATTTGTAGATATTTCAAAGAAAGAGAACAGAACTTTTTAAAGGTTAATGTTCATCCCAGTGGACATTAGTTTAAAGCAACAATTTGAAGGTTTAGATTGTTATAAATAAAACTTAAAAAAATAAAATGCTGATGTATCATTTATGGATTAGCCCCTGTCACCACATAAGTTAATCACAGCTCCATCTTTACCAACTGCCGTTTTTTTCCACAGTCTGTAGGTAACAAGACAGTTTTACCATCATTTTCACCAAATCTGGACCAGACTTCTACATTCATGTCATCAAGGCATCAAATTCTACATTGTTTAAAATACACAATTTTCTTAGTGGAGTACTTTCACTTTTGTACTATAAGTAAAAGTTATAACATATACTTTAGTACTTTTACTTACTAGTAGAACATGGTAGAGTACCTCTATTTGTAGTGGAGTATTTTTCAAGGTAAATGCTTGCACTTTTACTGTGTACTTTATGCACCTCTGAACTTGAGGACTAACTTGCAACAGTGAACCATTAACAGCATTCCTGAATGTTTATGGCTTAATAGCAGCTTTATAGTCTTAAGTCTAATAAACCAGAGTTGTCATCCATTTTTATTTTCTGTATAATTAGGCGTACTGCACATCCTCCTTCTTTGTTTCTTCTGTTTCAGCCTTTCCCCTCTTTTATCAAATACACAAACATGTAAGTACATGTCTGTTTGTGAGCGATTGTGTGGCAGTGTATCTGTTTGCACACACCTCGTTTGGCTAAAGCTTCCTGTCAGTGAAGACTTATCTAACCATTCAACATATCAGTGAGTTACGACCTCACCAATATTGACACAGCTCTTTCTAGTCGAAGAACAGGCAGCTCGCGCAGACACACAAACAGGCCACAGCCCAAATGCAGAAGGAAGGATGTGCGGGTGAGGCTTCTTTGACTCCAGTATTTTTAGTTTGTAACACATCCTTACTTGACAATACATGTGATATTATTAAGGTTTTATACGTGATGTTTATACTGTTCATACTGTTTGCTGTGATGGAAAATCCCACCTCAAATTGTGGATTATTAGATTAAAAGACTGTTATTATATGTTTGAGTATTACTTAAATAATATGAACTTGAAAGTTGTTAAAAGTTTTTTTTGTCTCAAAGGGACCAAAAAAGCAAAATAAATAAATAAACAAATGATACAATAAAAAAAATTATAATTTGTTGCAGCCCAGTAGATGATGATCTGAAGAACTGAAGACAGAGTATTTCATTCCATGAACACTGACAAGGTCACTCTCTGTTCATATATCATCTTTTATGATGTGGTGACACAGAAACCAGCAAAAACGTCTCTCCAGGAACTGGCCCCAAATTGTTTTATAACCCAAACAAGACAGCCATCACTCAGGGGAAAACAAACTAGTGCAAGACTTTCTAAAACAGGATCTTAGAGGCTGTTACTTCAGGGAGAGCTGCTCACTGGTTTTGGACTTCATACCTCACAAGGACTACAAACCTCCCTCCTGTGTACAGTTTCAGTAGTTCCCACAGCAATAAAAGATGCAAATGAGAAAGGCAGATTAGACTTGTGGCTTGTGGAGTAATTTATTCTGTATCTGCTGCTGGTAGTAAGTAGTAGTAGTAGTAGTAGTAGTAATCTATCTATCTATCTATCTATCTATCTATCTATCTATCTATCTATCTATCTATCTATCTATCTATCTATCTATCTATCTATCTATCTATCTATCTATCTATCTATCTATCTCTTTAGTCAAGCCATACTTTGGCAAATGTGAAGTCTTATGAGACTGGAGCTACACAACCAAATCTGGCTCACAGTTTAAATTTAAAAGGCTCCCAGTCATGAAGCAGGTCAAATCATCTTCATTGTGAAAATTATGAGCCCACAAAATCCAGAAAAAACATAATTTTGCATGACCTTGGGCTTGTAGTGCTGCTGCTGGTTGTCAGATTACATTGACATCCACAGCAGTTTTTTCTTGTTTGGAAATGGTGGTCGACTGGTAACAGCACAGGGAGGCATAGAAAAATACACTTCCTCAGACATGTGCTGGAGCAATCACAGAGCGAGGGAGGGTGGCAACCATTCAAATGGGGAGAGAGAGAGAATGCAGGCCTCCAGGTCTTCCCAATTCATCTTGAATCACAGATGATCACTTCAGGCCAAAAACCACATGCATCTCAAAAACCACAGGCTGTTAAAGGAAGTGAGGCCTATTCTTGTGAGAAAGACACAGAAAGAGAAAGAAAAAGAGAGACTGAGCCAAGCCAATCGGATATGATGACTGTTAGATTCTGTGTACTTTCTATTTATCTGACTTAGATAAATAGATCTGTAGATCTGGATGCATCAAAACAAAACTGAAATGTTGTTGAAATGTTCATCTGGTTTTTTTTTTTTTTTTTGGCTGAGATTCAAACCTTTTCCAGACCAGACATGACCTCACAGTTATCAGTAGCCAGCCTCAAATGGCAAACATTAGTGCACCTGTAATTTAATTCATGGTAGAGGGAGCGAAGATTCAATTACATGATTCTCAGTAGAAGCATGGTGAGTGACTGTAATGGACCCACAGTGGCCCAATTGTTAAAGTTCAACTACTGAGAGGTTCTCTGAATAGTTTAAGTCTGTGTGGTCTCTTTTTATGTCCATTTCCATCCTGTTTGTGTGTATGAAACGCTTTTATGATTGCTGTGTTTTGGAACTAATATCAGACTGAATGGAGTTGACCTAAATTTGAGAATTTCATCTCTACTGGGACTCGATGTAATAAAAGTCTTTGCAGGTGTGGATCCACAACAACACCAAAACTCAGCTGAGCAATTTTAGCTTGAGACTGTGACGAAATGCTGACCTCCGATTCAGTCATATATATATAGATCAGAAAACAACTAATCCAAGAATTTAGAATCCCCTTTAAAAAAGAAAAAATGAAAAAAAGTTAAAGCTACTGTGTGTAACTTTTTGATTAATTTATTAGTTGTAGTAGAAGAGATGTGCTCCATAACTTATCTTACATTACACACTTACATACATTTAGTCATTTGATAGACTTTCACATGTGGGATATTGTCTGAGTCAGATGTGTTCTCACATGAGCTGAAACTCTGCTTGATTGCAGCCAGGAGCGAAGGCACCTGTGTACAGGAAGACAACCTGGACTTTGTAACACTGCAAGCTAAACTCTGGGTAACTTCTGGGACGCTGAGACATTTGTATATCTATTCATGTGCAGCTCACTTGGACAGGGCCTGTACACATATAAGGTTCCAGTACAAGTCTAAAACAGCTTTAAAGTCGCGAGTAGCCACAGTAAAAGCCTCCTGTGCAACAACAGCACAGGCAGTAGTTTAGAGATACTAAAGGTTTTTGTGCAGTGTCCCATTCTAACCAGCCAGGGAAGATCACAACCTCTGTTACATGCTGAAGCAAAAGGGTTTTGACCTTGCATGTACGGTTTCAATGTCATGATTCTGGGTGCTACAGCAAGCTTGATTCTTAAAAATGGTACATTGCTGCCTTAAATCAAGAATGTTACACTGTATTTAAATGATCCATGTCAAGGTAAAATGTTAAATGTTAAAAAAGTATCTAAATAAGATTATAAGATTGATTTCCTTAACAACCTCTTTTGCTTTGATGAATCTTAACCATTAGATTTTATTGGTTTTAAATACAGTGTAGATGCTGTGTATCACTGAAAGTTAGGTGAATATCTCTGTTTCTTCTAAAATATAAATCAGTCAAAGCTCAAATCCATGCCATAAAAGTCTGTTTCACTGTGGGATTAACTCAGTGCTGGACCCTGACAGGGATATGCAACATAAAAACAAAGCAACACGCGATAGTCTGGAAGTCATTATGCAAAGGAGGTTAATCTCTCCCCTCACTCCTCTAAAGCCACTGAAGTCTCTGAAACTGCGAGAAGGCTGTAAACAGGTTCTCGCAGTACTCTTCAGGGATGTCTCAGAAATGTTTATCCACACAAAACACACACAGACACACATCGTCAACACACACACACTGAAACCTTTCGAATGAGTGCATCAGTGAACTGACCCAAAAGGTCACAGATGGTAACAGTGAAAAGATAAAGGGATGAAGGAGATCTGTTTTTCTTAGTATTGGAATGCTTTTTGTGTTAAGACCTTGGTGATATTTATTGTATTCATCACACATTAATTGCATCTTAAAAAGGATTTACACCAAACACACTTTCTGTTGGACAAAAAACTGTTGTTTTATGCTGTTAAACAAAAGTTTTCAGGTAAAACTGCACTACAGTGTGTGGTCATCATCTTCTAATGATTACAAGATGACACAAATGTCTAATTTATTTGACTTATAATCCAGCACTGAAACTGAAAATGAAACCTCTTACTGTGCCAGGCAGAAATGATTTGTCATCACTGCAAATGTTTAACTATAAGCAAAATCTTTTCCCCAGCTAATTCCAGCTAATTGATTCCACTACCAGGTGTGTATGACATTTTTAACATTGTTGATGCAGCCACTGGAGGATTTAACTGCCCCTACTACAGCCTGGTTACATTCAGCCAATGTTTTTGGTGCAAAAAAGGGGAAAGACAGGTAAATAGACTTTAAAGAAATAAAATAAAACAAAAACCAGACACTGGGTAATTCCCTGACAGTGTGTATATGGGGGACTGTAGAGGTTTGTTTGGTGAGTGGGAATTCATGTACATGTGTGTGTGCCTGTGCTTTTTGGTTATCCCTTTTCTGTTTCTTTCTTACAAGTACTGTTTGACATTCTTGTACAGACCTGGAAAATAGATTATGTTTATGCAATAATATTTACACAAACCATATCAGTTCTAAAA
>OMLM01014204.1:18526-71131 GCA_900302695.1 Helostoma temminkii | reverse complement strand
CTGCACTGTCAGAACAGAGATTCTCAGTCAACAGCTGCTGCACATATTCAAGTTAAGCACAAGCATGGATGGATCATGAGATGATGTAAAGACAATAATGAGACAAGTAAAAGACCTTCTACCTCTTAGATGAAGACTTATGTCATGTCTTTATACTCATTTTGTATTTTGAGCATTTTATAAATATATTTTTATATATATCTTTGTTGTTATTCTGTGATTTTGTAGTTGTTAGTCTGATTTTCTTACCAGGAAATATTAACAGCCAATTCAAATAAAGGATCCTGTACAGGAGAAACGTTTGGGCTCCTGGTTGCTGTAATCCAACCACGAGTACAGACACCTCAAAGTTGTATTTAAGTAGAGTATTTCAGCAAATGCATTTGATGCTTTCCATGTGTGCTAGTATGAAAACATACTTGATCAAAACAACCAAGGATGTTATTTCCAGTAAGGAGTCTACTTCTCTGGTTTGGTTTAAACCTGTGGCTTGTAATGAAAATTAATACGAGTGGCTTTACTGACGTGCATAAAAATGCACGTCAGTAAAATGCATGCAAGTGCATTGCAAAATGCATGCAAAGAAACATACGTTGTAATGTAGTGATGACACAAACACAGCTGGGTCACTGTTGTAATTACATTTATTTGTGCTTTTGATGTAAATTATTTAAGCTGTAGGAATTGTCTTCTGCGTGTTGTATATTTACACGATACGTGTTTGCATATTACACGCATCAGCATTAGAAAGCACGACACAGACAGGTAGTCACTGGGGCAGGTCTGGCAGCTGGCATCAATAGTGGTGGCCTTCAGCTCTCAAGCATAGTAAATCAACTGTAAATACAAACAAAGCGGCGAATGTGCTGATCTCAGCTGTCAACAGTTGGCATGTGTAAACAACTTTTGTGTGTCTTTCCCAGCTCAGCAACATCCAGCACAGGACAAAGAATGTATTGTTATAGTGTTGATGTGGTGTATTATTGTATCTGCTCGGGGGACATTTAGCGATGATTCAGTTCAATCTGAATCAGAGGTTTTCCAAAACCCAACGCAATGCCTGGAGTATCATTTCCCTTCATTTCATCTCCTCTTCATCTCCATCAGCTGGGGTTCATTTCCTGGCATTAATCTAATCTTTTGTATTCTGTAGAGCATGTACATATCAGTCCTCTCACATCTTTTGCTCCTGAGGCAGCATGCTCCGCATGCAACCACAACTGTAGTTGATTATTTGTTGAGATAGCAAAAATCATAATGGCATCATCTGTGTGGAGTTTATTACCAGAATGGCATTTTAGAGTTTTCTTCAGCCCAATATAACCTACAGCTGGTTGCATGAACATGTAATCTGGGTTACATCCAGGAAACTACAGACACAGTATACTGTAGATATAGATCTATAGTTCAGGTGCACGGCGCTCTACTCTATCTGATAAACTCAGATTCAACTCCCTTTAGCCGCTCAACCAAGATAATATGAAAGTTGTTTACATGTTCTGTAGCTCAGAGAGCAGTTAAAAACAATAACAATAATAATAAAAAAAATTAAGAGTGTGTTTTCCATTTGGATTAAAAAAAATTAATAAAATATTTACAAACAACAAATTCCTGTGATTGGAAGTCCAACCAAAGAACAAGACAAACCTGAAGTCATCACAACTATTAAATGTAATTGTCACTTAGTTGTGGCTGAAGCAGTTTCTAGTAAATGTTGTCCACATTCGAAGCTGAAACTACATCCTTAAGTCCCAACACATTGCTGTTCGATGAGCCCTTGGACATTCATTTTAAACAGTGACCACATAAATACCTCATGCCACTCTTGTCGCTGTGGGCCCCTCCGATGATTGTTTACAAGAATGTACAGCATTGCCTGGTTTAAAACCTCAGTCACAGCATCCGATTGGCTCACTCTGGTATAATGAGCAGCCTCTGGGTCAATTAGGGTTTTTGTTTGGAGACGAGTTATCTATAGCTCGTTTAGGCTTCAGTGGATGGTTTGGTGGAAATGGTTTGCTGATTCATCCTGGTGAGCTTAATTAGATAGTCTGTGTGAGAGAAGGAATTAGAAAGACAGAGATAGACAGGAGGAAAAGCGTGAGAAAGCACAGACGAAGGCACTACAGCTTACATGTACACCATTAGTTTACTTGAACTTTTCAGTTGTTCCAGCTACACTTTTGAACAGTGTGAACTTGTTTTTTTAAATTCCATTCAAATTTCCACATGCTGTCCTGCAGCATGTGAAAATAATTACACTGCTTTAGTAGCAGAAAACTATGTAATATAGTTTATTTGTAGAGCTCTAAGAGGGGGACTTGTACTGTCTGCTTACCCTTCTTACTGACACTTGTATGTTTATAACAATTTATATGAGTATAAGTCAAGTATACTTAATGGTATACTTGAATATAAAGAAGCAACTCCACTAAATTAAAAGAACACATCAATAGTCCATAGAAAATGTGTATGTCTGGATTTATCTATATTCGTTTCTGGTTACAAATAGGTTTAATTTGGGTCCGGTTGAGACAAGAAAAAAGGTAGATAACAATTTACCCGTAAATTATGCATAATTTTATATTACCTAGCATTGTTTCAACCGTGTATTTAAAGGAGTGGCATCCTACAACATGTCTTTAAGCTGCACCAACTCTTATGGTATACCTCCAGATCATAGTCTAGACCTTTATGCCAGCCGATGCTATATATTCAGCTAATAATGACTTCCAACTGAACTTGTTTCTCTTATTGAATCTGTTCTTCTAAGAGGAATTTAAGTATAATCCACAGTTGCACTTATTGTATTTGACTCTGTTTTTTTATGTTCATGCTAAACACATAAATGGCTAATGACGAGGTGTAACACATAATAAACACTACATAATAGCATGTTTAGACCCATGTAAACACACCAAGTACACATGCCCACTTCATGCGTAGGAAAATATTATTCTTTAGCAGTGTTAGGAAAAATAAGTTATCCAAACTTATTTACAGTTCCTGCTTTGCCACAAAGCTAAGACTGTTTCAGAGTTTAAGCTGACGTGTGGCCTCATTTGTGATTCCCAGTTGAGCCCAGTTAATCATGACAGTTTTATGCCACTTGTCGGACACTGGATCGTAAAAACGTTTACTGACAGTTCGTTATTTTACATTCAGACACAAAATCACACCACAGTGGCTGTGATCAAATCCAACTAGGTCCCCATGTGCCTGTTTCCTCCTGTTGCTCTGACTTCCTCCCACAGTCCAAAAACATGCAGATTATGTGAACCAGCCGTTTTAAATTATTCATAGGTGTGAATTGTCTATGCTAGATTTTGACACACTGTCCAGAATGTAACCTATGTGACCCAATGTTGGAATTGACAGCAGCCAGTTTTTCCTCTTGTGAGCAAGTAAACTAACTACTCACTCAGCTCCTTTCACTTTCAACCACGTTGAGTGAATATATTATTATTATTGTGCAATTGCATCCTATTTTAACGAACTGCTCTTTGAGACAGGTTTTATTAGACTGCAGCAGCAAAACATTAAATATTCATTGCCAACATCTGGTCAGTGTGCATGTGTATCTGTGTGTGTGGCCAGGAAACAGCAATTCAATAAGAATTCTGATGATGGATAGTAGTGTAAAGGATGATAGTTGTTCTTTTAACTGTTTCCCAGCTTTGCAAACTACAACCACAACTGTTGGTTTGTCTGAAAATGGCTGATATGTGAAATGAATACATTTCTGTGCATTTATTATTGTTTCCATTTTGACATTTATTAAGTATGAATGTTTTTAGGTACAGAGCTTCATAGTTATATGTCAATGAAAACACATTAAACTGGTCACCAGTTAGCAGACATCTGATTTAGGGGTAAATGTGAAGAAAGTATGTCCTCTGGTATCAGTTGTTCTTCTTTGTCAATTATTTATAATGAGTTTTGTAAGTCTGCACCATTCAGCCTGTTAGGCATCTGGTGATCTTATGCTATGAGATGATCTGTTTTTCATTTCTGACAACCATATAAATTAAGTTTCATGATTTCCCTACAACTATTTGTCCCTAAGGACTGCTCCAAACGCAACACTGTAAGTGGCACCATTGTTTCCAGCCTGTGTCATGCCAAATAATCAACCACTTTGAATGCAAAAGACATAAAGCTATGTATGCGAGCTGGAAACTGATGTTAAGACGTTCTATATTTCTGTTAATGCAACATGTTACCAATCAGCTTCTGGACCTCAGTCAAAATTGTGATAAAGATTTTAAACAGGATTTTGGTACAAAAAATAATCAATGTGGGATTCTGATTATAACAACACAGCGAACCTCACTCACCACTGACATTGTTGGCTTGTTGAGTCCTACTGAAAACATATGTGTACAGAGGAAGCTTTCTGGCTCTTTAGCTGCTAGTATGTTCATTAGCCTCACTAACTGTGTCTATGTACAGTGCAGGTAGCATACATATACTTTTTCACTGAAAACAGCAGCAAAAATTTGTGAAAAAGTAAACTCTCTGGTTTTCAAACCAAAACAATAAGCTGAAAGACTCAACAGAGCTGTTGAAAACTGCAGACATGTGGTATTAATCTATGGCAGTGACATGGGAACTGGTAGTTTATCAATTAATCTGGTTATTGCTGCTTTTAAAGTTCACTGTGAATTTTTGAACTTTGTACTGAAAGATTTCTAAAGACTTTTGATTGAATGAAAGTTAAACACTACATGGTATTCTATTAAAAATACATTTTTGTCACAAACATTTTTGCTCAGCGTATTAGCTAATAATGTTGGATATTATGCAGTATCGACAGACAATTTTTAAACACTATTAAAATATCAACAGTAAAGATGCCAGGGAATCAATGTTGTTAAAACAGCTTCGATGACATTATTCACAGACAGACAGACAGACATAATCTAGACGGAGGCAGACAGCTCATGATTACCACACCACTTGTTTTACCTGCTTCCCTCAGGTTCTACTTGGCTACGTAACACAGGCGAAACCACACAGAGTAAATAGATTTGTAGGCATTTAAAAAGATTTCTTAGATGCTGCAGAAGGTATGTCAAATGACGACCATCCGGGGAAAAAGAACAGAGAGATGAGAGCCCTCTGTAGTTTGACTGAGATTTATTGGAAACAGGCTCTGAAGAAGATGAATGTTCGTAATGTCAGCCTGTTCATCTGCTCAGTAAATCTCCAGTGCAGACTGCAGCCCTCTCGTCCTTTCTTGTTCTTTGGTTCGTCATCCTTTGGTGTATTATGGGTAGCAACACAGACTGTAAGCACTGTTTTCTGACACCTGCTGTAACATGATTTACTTTTTTGCATGGTACTGTATGGATATATAGTTTTTTTTTACTCTGCAACATGTATGGGGTTTTATTTCCAAATAAATGTCAGATAATTTAAAATTAATTTTAGCAAGTAATTCATTATTTGTCATTGAACTTGTGCTTGTTTGAGTCTAAAGCCCTAAGAGGAGGTTTGTGTGCACTGAGTTGAAGTGAATTTGGTGGGACATCATTTAACCATATTGTCTCTCCTGTTTGTTTTCTTTCACACTTGGCATCATCAGGTTTTACTTTCTCAGTGTGCTCGCAGCAGTTCATTGTGTAAAGTTTATACAAGACTTCAAAGACACTGTCAGTCATGATGCACTGGAGCTGGAGATCCACTTGGTTTGACGTCAGTGCCGCTCTTTGTCTCGGTTATGAGGATAGGTTAGTATCTGACTCAAACTGAGTCAGACCTTCAGACAGAGGTCTATATGCCTGCAGTTGTCTGAATTTAGAGTCCTGGGAATGTTGATGAGATCATTCCCCTCCAGTAGAAAAACCATACTCTAGATCTGTGACTCATTGTATTTGTCTGGGGCAACAAGGTCTATTCTGGATGTGAGGCATCCCAATCACAGCACATCTTTCTGTTGAAGATGGTACTCTGGCCTTACAGGCTTGATCAGTGAATTATTGACCTGCCTTAGATTTAAGCCAGCATGTCCTGTCAGACTAAAGATTTCATTTATTTTTAGTGGCACTATAGATGACAGTGTCTGTCGATGTAGATGTTTTTTTTTTAGTGAAATGTAAACTCTTGAACAGATTAACTTGAAATTTGGTACAGGCATTCATGCCTTCTACAGAACAGTTTTAGGTATCATGACTATTTCTCCAGCACGATTCACTTAAGGGTCAATAAAAATAGTTATTGTGTTAATCACAGTCACAGCAAGTGTTTAAAGATTAAAATACCAGGTTTTACCAAGCCGTAAAGGCTTTAACCTGTGGTCTCCAGTAAGTGCAAAGAGGTAGTTTCTGCCAGCTGTCTCATATTTCTAGCCTTTTCAGCGGCATAAGGTTTATAGATTCTTGCAACAAGAGTTGCCCTTGTAGGCAGCTTGTATGATGAGTAACCTGTAGTGACCTGAATGATGTCTTGAAGCCCCCAACCTACAGTCTGTGCTGATCTGATAGCACTGTTTCTCCTCGCTGTTGCTGTTTTGTCGTCAAAGTTTACCTGGCTGCACTCTGTTGGTTGTTTGGTGAGCACGGCTTCTTGACCCTGTCTCAGCACTAGGATCTTTGCTAGCATCAGCAAAAATGTGCTTCACTGAAGACACTGAAGACACTGCTTCAAACTTGTTGGTCTTTGGTGGAAGGACAATTCATCACAGCAATATGTGCACTCAGCTGGAAGCTGGTGTCTCCTCAGTCATTGTATTATCTGTGCATGATGGGCCTCTTTCTCACACAGCCATTACTGTAGGAAGTGGTGGTCAGGGGATTAATTAGATTTAAAAAATATTAATGTGATAATATTTCTATAATAATTGCATGAGTTAATGTTGAGTCTTAGAAAAAACATTATGATTAAGAGAGTGTCTGCATGATGTCATTAAAGAGATATGAAACTCACATCATTAAATGCATACATATATTCTCACAGAGCTGCTAACATGGCTGTGGACTGTTAATTGCATTACTTGCATGAACCATGAGGTTTTTAGTCTGGGCTTCTTTATTATGTGTTTTAAAGGTACCAGTGTAACATAAGCAGAGTTTTACTACCACATAACTAAATCTAAATGTTCTCTGCTCAATGTTTGCTTGCTTTGTGGCTTTTTTTCTAAAAGTGTCTTCATTGTTTTGATCATGAGCAAATTAAATGCTTATTTTCTCATTTACAAGTTAAAGTTATCAATTACATATTGTATGTAGTACTATACTGTAGAACTACAGAATAACATCAAAATAATGTCACAAATATTATATATTAATCGATTGCTGTAAGTACTTGCCCAGAAAAGTATTCTAACACAAGAAGAAGTACCACTTCAAATTCTAGTACTAAGCACACACTCATACTTATAGTACTGTTAGGAAATGTATTTGGGACACTGTTGTATTTACTGTTACTAATATAAATGTACAATCAAAGTTGTTCAATAAGCTTTCAAATGTGAAAAAGATTTATTTTTCCAATAACTCATAAAAAAAACCTCGTCTGTCACTAGAGAGACTTGGTGCGGAACAAAAACCACATGAACCACTTTATGTACTAACACCTGGTTAATCCATAATAACACATCTGCATTTATTAGTTTATCATATTTTATTCTAAGAATCTGCAAATGTGTTAAATAAATAGTTAAATAGTTAAATAAATAGTTTTAAGCTGATATATATATATCTTCTTCTTCCTTCATCTGCTCCTTTAGAGGTTGACACAGGGGAACATACGTCTCCATCTCACATTTATTATCCCTGATCTATAAGAATAATTTCATGCAAAGTGCATTAAACAGAACAAATCTGCATCAGTGCTGATCCCTCTTTGTCTTTAAAACAGCAGCAGTACTCCTGGGTCCAGGTTGTTTGAACATTTCTAACTGTGCACCTGCTTTTTAGTCTCATTCTCACCGTATTCACTAGCAGCATCATCTCCTCGCTCCTCATACTGACAGACAACTCTACTTCAGTCTGAATGTCATCTCTGAGCTAAGTGTATGAGCTGGTGCAGCAACTAATTTAACTGTGCTTTGTCTTCAAAGGGTTGTATGTCCCACACATATGAGGCAGTTATATTGGGTTAACCCACACAGAGTAAAGCTGAAGTTTGTCACTTCAGTGTAGTTTCCATTTTTTTATATTAAAACCATGTGTAACTGAGCAAATACTCACAGTCTGGACATATCTGCTGGTTTATGGAAGACTGATACAAAATAGGAGAAAACTAATGATCAACAAAAGTAAGTCAAGTACTTTTGTCTGTTCATTAACACAGCGACAGGTTCAAAGGACAAACCATAAGAGAAGGAAACCACACATCACCACTAATCTATGTAGCTGATGAAGGAAACACATAACACAGTTTTAACTGCAGCGTTAAGGACAAACTGTATTTGTGCTGTTTTCTCCCTGCCTCGCCATCTGCCATCTCAGAGCTCTGCAGGTCTCCCCTCCCACTCTGCGCGGACCGGGCGAAGGCGGGCAGGACGACCCGTCATCCACGTCAGAGGCGGCTTCGTTATTTAAACTTGAATCAAGAGGGGAGGAAAGTTTTCACAGCCGGGACACCGTTGCCTAGCAGCTAGGCAGAGGACTCTGGGTAGTTCACGTTGCCTCTTTTCAATCGCAAAGTCGAGGAACCGCGGACGTTTCTCCTCTGAGTCTGCCTGTCACCTCTCCGTTTCCCTCTCGCAGTCAATATGCCAAACATGCCCCAGATCGTGACACTAAAGGGACCCTCTCCTTGGGGTTTTCGGCTGGTGGGAGGACGGGATTTCAGCACACCATTAACCATCTCCAGGGTAGGTGATAACTTTGCTTTCTTGCGTGTCGATGTGTATCCATCCATTGAACCGTGCGCAAAGTACGCACCACCGGAGGGACTCATTTGGCAGTAAAGTTTAGATTTTCTCATGTCTACATGCAAAACTGTGATGATCACCACTATTCCAACCTTTTCAGTAACTATACAGATACTTTCACTAGAAATTTGTGAAACACATTGGACGTTGATAGAATCATAAATAAGACGTCGTTAATATTTAATCCATAACACCTATGGTGTGTGTTTGTGTGTGTGTGTGTGTGGGAGAGAGAGAGAGAGAGAGAGAGAGAGCAGGAACTTTACTCTAAAATCTGACATATGGTGTCGTATAATTCCTGGAAGGTAAAGCTGCCAAAGCAGTTTAGTGAGTCAGTGCAACTGGCTGACAAACAGTCAGAGACTTGTAATATCATTAGTGAAATGGATGGTGGTATTTTAAAGACGGTTTCATAATGTTGAATACAAAATGCAAGTTGAAAGTTCATTCTTAATTTTAAAATAAATAGATAGAATTAATTGTTAGAGATTTATTTGAGCTCTTGTTATGGAAGTTGCATGTTTTTATAAATTATTAGCACTGCTGGTGATAATATTGGTCAAAGTGACTGTAGTATCCTCAAAGCTACATGAACTTTTCTGACCCTCAGTATATGGGTCAGGAGTCAGTGTGCTGGCAGTGGATCTGGCAGTAGCCAATAGTGTGTCCTGGCCAGGGTAAACAGTTCGGTCCTGCTGCAGGGCTTGCAGAAAGGAGAAGGGGGGTTGGGGTGAGGGCGCCGACATTTGTTTTTCATCAGAGCTCATTGGTGCTGCTGAGGGATTCCAGGTGTTGTGCTCAGCTGCATCACCAGCCCCACATGACCCTTTAACTATAGAGCCCGAGCACTTGAAACTAGAGGTGTAATTTTTAGATTTATGGGTGGCGATTAACAACTTTGAGAGAAACAAACTCCTGAGGTTGACCTCAAATGCTCTTTGTTTTTAAACTTACCAGCATATCTCCCTAAGATGAAGTGTGATGTAATGGTGAGATACGCTTTGGCTCACATGTGCAAAGCCTTGACAGTTGTGCGTCTGTAGGTTTGTAGACACGCTTGTTAACTTGGCACTTTACACTTCTCAGTCAAAAGTAGCTGACATGTGGCATCGATACACTCTTTTTTTTAATTTTTTTTTGCCAGGAGATATTGGCAAAAGCAGCTTTGCTCTTGATCTTCATGTTTTGCTTTGTCTCTTTTTCTGTGCACATAGCAGCATTTCCAACAGAAACTGTGCCCAACACCAGAATCTCTAGTATATTACCTAATGCAGCTGAGGTTTTGTTACCCTCCTACGTTCTTTAGTAATTTGTACACCAGGCAAGCTGTGGTTTCAATATAAAATCTGACAATATATCTCAATTTTAATCTGCACATACTTGCATGACTGCCAGTATGAAAATGCGCTTACACAGTACACAGACCATTGCTTTGTTGCTCTGTGAACGTTGCGTAACTCGTGATGATGGCATGTGCGGCATTAATCAAACTCTACATTTAACAGTTACATAGCAGAGGTAGCAATAAAAAGCAGAGTTGCTTGAAGGAATTAGGGTTTTCTGGCTAATTCTTGAACCTTGGCTTGATAGTTAGAGAAGGAAACAGCTGTTGAGATGCAAGTGTATTTAGCAAAATATGTCAGAGGCATAGAGGCAACGAGTTTTGGTTGCAAGCCCCAGCATTACCCTATCTTCTTGAGACTTTCTGCCAGCCATTATGTGTCAGTTCAATGGTCAAGTGATGTCACATGCTCAGAAACATCAGCTGACAACACAAAATGTGTCTTGTTACCAGAATTATTTTATCCTGGTATCTTAGATTCGGTTTTATTTGAGTAAATAGATCCAAATTAAATTCAAGCATATAAAACAGAAATGGTATGAAAGGAATCCTCTTGCTTCACCTCATGAAAGCTGGTTGCATTTAGAGTTTGAAGCATGAGGTGATTCATTGCTGTAGATGTACCAGAGCATCTCCTAAACGCACTATTCATCACATGCTTGCTGCATACCTGCTGTACAGTACGTCCCCAAGACGCCAATAGCAATGTGTTGAACGGTGACGCAGAAAGTGATGCATGGAGGAAGAGGAAGACTGTGCTTGTGAGTGTTTCACAGAAGCATCGTTTGTGTCTTAAATTATTCAAGATGCCTCTTTGGGGGGTGTTTTGGTGTCAAACAAGCCAGAACACTCTGAAGGGTGTGTCTGCTATTGGAGTATGCTCAACCTGGGACCTGGAGGATAGTTACTCTTGAATTTTACTTTCTTTAAAACTTACCCCTTTATTTTACATGTCTGACAGATATCCATATATTATATATAAAAGTAAAAACAACAAAACACCTGCAATTGATACCACAGAACTGTTCTCTGCTCCGTTGGCAGCAGCTGGTTCTTTGCTTAAGGTGATAATGTCCCAGAATAAGCCCATTAGTCCCCTGCCAGCTCATTAGGATTGCAGCCATTTAACAGCGTGTGTACTTGACTCTGGAAGAATTTAGTGTGTGTGCAGGCAGTGGTAGGGTGCTAAACTGCTGTGTGTGCATGAGAGAGAATGAGTAGCAGGCAAATAAAATCACTGATGTAACTGCAGAAACATTTAGAGAGGATACGTTGAATATAGCAGCTGTTCTATAAGCACGCTTCAAAACCAGTGTTCGGGAGGTGACGCAAGAAGCTTGTCAGTGGTGCTAAGTGACAACTGCTTGTCTTCTGGACAGGAATTTACAACTGAGCGTTGGGTAAATAATAATCCAAATCACTGCCCAGCTTCCCTTCTGTCGACTTCGCTCCCACTGTGTGGTTTGTCTTGTTGATTCAAGATGGGAAATGATCTGTGCAGTTTTCGGACGGCGTAGGAGGTTTCCTGTTGCACAGGTTGCTGAAACTGTATTTGATTATTCATTTAGTTTTTGTGAAAGAAGCCCGTTCCACTTTCCCAACTCCCAACTAGATGTTTACTAAATGCTTGTTTTCTGCAACCTGCAGAACAAATTCCAAAGATATTCAGTCATATTGATATAAAGCAGAGTAAATGTAGGTTTTGTAAAGTTGCTACAAAGATTATTTTATATAAATAATTCTGTTAACTTGACAGTGACTGACAGTTCAAAATTTCCCATAACCCAGTTTGGCATCTTCAAATGTTTGTCTATGCATGTTCATTTATTTGTTGTTCACTGTAATCACTACTCCCTTTATTAGGACATTTCAGTGTAAGCGATGATCACAGCTGGCAGCAAAAGTAATGATTGCTTCTTTTTTCAATGTACAAAGTTATAGCAGCCTTTAGAAATAGTGAATAAAAGCATTTGCAAATTTCCCACGAGTTCCTACTTATCAACATTTTACTGTGGTAATGGAATTTCTGGACTTTTTTATAGAGTTAAGAGGAAAAGATTGAATCATATAAATTTGTATCATTCCACGTTTCTTATGAAAACACATTGGAATCACAGTGCATGAACTGAGGCAGTTCTGCATACATCAAATGAACTCAGTGCACCCTTTATGTCTCAGTGTATGTCTGTCCAACACTCTGCCACATACCAGAGGCTGGACATGTGACATGAAGCCACATGGGTTGTTTCTCTTGGTTATAATAATCAGCTTTCGGCTGCTCTGTGGCAGCTCTCTTCTGCAGGCTAGAATTATAGATGCTATGGGCTGCACCTCTTCAACAAACTGAGAAAGAGATAACAGATGGTACTTTCCAAGAATTTCCTGGTGTCAGTGAAACTGTGGAGCTTCCAAAACGGTAGTGCAACAGTGTGAGTTCTTGAGTTGTTGCTCAGCATTTCCTGCTTATCTGTATATTTGGTGCTGGAAAGTGACTTTAATCCATGTTAACATGAAAATATGTGATAGGCGCCTTGAAAATTAGCAGATTTCTAGTGTTTTAACACCAGAATGTACTCTACTATCATTGTTACAATTTCAGTTTCTTAGATAAACTTCCTTCTTGTTGCAGATTCCAACAGTTTGAGCCATATGTTAAAGTGTCCCTGGAGACACGGAGCCCCAGAGCCGTCCAAAAAAAACCCCAACGAGATGAGGTTGCACAAGGGAAAAGCAATCTGGCGTAAAATGTGCCAAGTCAGTGTGCAGATCAGTTGAGCCCCACAGGCTAAGCTGAAAGAGGGCAAACAAAAACAACATAGACTTGCTTCTGTATAAAAGCAAGTGGCAAGTTATGACATACGTTTGTATATTTATTACATTTAATAAAGCTTCCTGCAGTTTAACTTTATATAGCTTTTCACATGAGGAAGTGAATTTTGAGTTATGCCCTCAGCCTTTCATCATTTTATCACAGCGGTTGCTGTGAATTACCACAAACATGTTTTTTTAATTTGCTGCCAAGTACCTAAAACTTGACGTCTTGTGATGCCTTTAGATGATAATTCACAACAGGTTGAAGCATGATGAGACAAACACATGGGAAACTCTTGAGGAAACGATGATCCCATGTGGAAAAAAACCTGTCAGAATTATTAATGATCTCATTATGAATCAGATTTACAATGATTTCGACACATTTAATCCATCTATCCATCCATTATCCTAACCACTTTTCCTCTTGCAGGGGGTGCTGGAGCCAATCCCAGCTGTCATTGGGCGAGACTACTTAAACTAAATAATAAGAAAAATTATAGTCATTAAAAACATGCACAAATTTGTTACAGAGTGCAGATAGGTTCAAGTGACTCTCCCATTTCCTCATATTCTCGTTAAGGTCTAATGTCACATATTTAATCATAAACAATGCTGCTTGTTGGTCTTAGGTAATTCATTCTCTTTGTTTGAGTGTATTAATCACACACCAGTCATAACCACACACACCCTAGGCTATGTAATGTCTTGCCAAAGTGTCACTAAGGTTATAACCATGGTTCCTATCGCAGGTCCAATAAGCAAACAAAAGCGCCTGACACATAGCCAGGAATTATCCTCTCTGCCGCTGAACGAGGCTCTTGCTGCGACTTTGTGCTCCCACCCAGCAGAAAGCGTCTCTGTGCAGTTCCCACATGAGAAAAGCATTTAAAAGTGGCACAAAGCCTTGAAGCAACAAACCCATAACCACTGATTTGGTCATTTATGTTGGAAGTTGATCATTTAGATGTATAGGTTACACACAGCTGTCGTTTTGGCGATAGTCAACTTATAATTTTTATTAGTAGGAATTAAAAGATTATTGATTTCAGTGAAGTCATTAAAAAAGTGGTCAAATAATGGTTATTTTGGCTTAAACGGAGAGAAACAACGAGGAAAAGTCAAATTCCCTTGAATAAAGTGACTTTTTCTGTAACTATAATTTCATTTTTACTTACTGAAACCTTCACGTAATTTACATAACAGAAGCTGATATCAAGAAGGGAGTACCATTGTCCCGGATCAACATGTGCTTGTTGAGGAAGACCGAATCCTTTAAAGGTCAATTTATCATGGAACCAAGAAAAGCGCTGTCACATTTATGGCTTATAGATGAAACAGAAATACAGAAGATACAGACATAAACAACGATGACTTGACAGGCAGCTTTGACTGCTTGTTTGCAGCTTTATTACATACAGTCCACACACATACACAGTGACATATACTCTATACGGAAGAGACACTGCGCCTCTTCATTTCACTCTCAAACAGACCCCCAGTAAACCCACATTCATCAGACGCCAGCGTGCCACATGATGACCCTGTGTGACATGAGACTGTCATTTGTTAACTGCTCTTATCTGTTAGCAGTTAACTGTGTCACTGTTATGGAAATGATGTTTGGATTGCCTAACAACCGGTGAATTTTCTTTCTGCACCATCAATAGTGTTTCAAATCCATGATGACTGTTTGCACAATCAGCACAACACCACCTCTCTGATGCTTGTATATCTTAGGTTTGTAAAAGTAATATCCTGCAGATTATTCCAAATTATTTAAGCATGAGGTGCTTGTATGAAATATATTTATAGTTATATTGTCTGTGAACCTTCTTTGTGTAATTTCAACACTCATTCCATCAAAGTAACCAAAATCCCTTCTGTTGCTATTTCCATTTCTGCTGGAACTGATGTTTATTTACGGAGTGAAAATGGGACTGGATTCATACCATATGATACTAAAATTCTTTTTTTTTTTTACTTTTCATAGTTCCCAACAACTTTTGTTCCATCCTCTGCCTGAGCCAAGTTATCTTTTCATTAGCTTCGTTCACACAGCTTTGCTGTTGCCAGGCCAGTGTCACTTACTGTTTTATCCTTATGTTTGCCAGTAAGTGACACAAGTGGACATGGATCATTTAGCTTTTGTTACTATGAGTGGTTTCATGCAAGTAAGAAGATAAAAATAGGAGGTTAAGGATATACAAATGTTGGTAAGTCTTTCAAATCCACTTGGACAAACCACTGAGTAAAAACACAGATTACATTGCATTAGTTTAAATTTAGCAGATTGTGATTATTTCTGATCTTATTATTATTCTACACCCTGTTTACATTTCCTCACACACAAGAATGTCCTCTAGTGACGACCTCGAGTCATGCCATTGTGGCACTTGGCAACACTGTGCGTGTGTGATTCATGGTCTGACCGTGAGATGAGATTATTCATTCTGTGTGTGTGTTGGGAATCCAGGGACATAAGTCCACTATGACAACTCAGGCATAAATACAAAACACATACAATAGATACACATAACATAGATAGATACAAGTGTTCTCACCAGGGAGGTTATGCTAAATGATGAGGGTAACTGTAACCTCAGCTTAGTGTGTGGCAGCAGAAGCATATTACATTTCCCACCTTTAAATAAACTATATTCATGCTTTTGCTCCTTTAAAGGAACTAAAAGTAATTTCAGAACCAAAACAAATTCAAGACCATATACCTTCACTCCTCTATAGGACTCTATACCTTTGCTCCTCACCCCTCCCGTCTTGTTTCTACAACTATGTGTGCTTCCACGTAGCCAGTCTCCTGTGCAAAGCTACCATTATTTGTTAGCTGTCTGCAAAAAACAAAGCTGCCTCTTCTTACAGGCCCAGTGTCCGACTCCGTGCGGCTGCAGCAGGATTTTCCGTGACTTGCTCCTACATCCGTTTGAAATGAGAACTCGTGCTTGGGCCTACTCATTTCATAAGTTTTGTTTCATGGCCGGAAGGGCTGATTTGCGGGCCATAGCAACATCAACAGTACCAGTCTCACTGGAATAATAGCTGCAGTTATTGCAACTTTAAAAGACTCAACCTTTAAGTTACATATCTTATATTATACTTGCTTAGCTGTGTTACTTAAGTCTTTCACATAACAATAACATTAGGTTATATGTTTCTTGTTTTCTATAAGACTCACAAACACACAGATTTACTCACATTTCCCCCTGTGCTGCTGACCCTGGAGCTAAGCGGAACTGAGTCAGGGACGTTCAGGGCGGTCAGAGGCTGTAAATTAGGAATTCCACATCTGAACCACACGACTCAGCTATTAGCGTTACATGGAGCGTGAACTAGTGTGCCTTTGCTCTTAAAACGTTCTGCTCAGCTGCCTCTCCTGAAGCAGCTCCCCCACCCCCCCTCTCTTAATTTGTCTTGGATTAGATTACTATTATTATTCTGTTAGTGAGGTAAGTGTTATTTCAATACAAAGTCTCACTGTTCCAAACACAATACATCTCAGCATTGAGCTGTCAAGGTAATAGGCATTACAAGATGTTCTAGGGTCAGGAAGTGGGTGCCATGGTGTGAAGATAAATGAGCTCAAGGAGAGGTATCCACTTGAAACCTTGGATGACAGCACAGAGATTAATCACTGACACTTGACATACAAATGGTTCATTAGCAAGAAATTATCCTGCATCTCTGTGTATTTATGTATGTGAGTGCCATTGTTAGCTCTCAAGTTACTGTAATCTGATGTAATGTGTTAATGCTGCAGTAGTTGTTCGATGTGGTTTAGGGTTAGTTTTTATATCAGGATGGATGTAACAGCAAACATTTGCTGGTTTTCAGTTTGATGCTTTTCTCTAATTCTAAAGTAAATATCTTTGGGTACTGGACTTTTATCTTTTTTACTTTAGCCACTTGGAAATTGGAATGGATACTTTCACTGTTTATTGCATTATATACAGTATATGGACTTAAATGATTAGTACAAAAAACAATCATCAGACTGACTTAAAATGAAATGTTTACTTCAGCCACACACTACTGGACATAAAAGTCTAAATCTAAAGAGATCAATTGCTGATCTAAATATTTGTCTAAATGTCTACAAATGTTTTAATGTGTCTAGAAAAGTGCATTTATTACAATTGTGCTTCTTCAATCTGATATAAAAATTGTGGGACAGTTGAATCCAGCTGTAGAAAAACTGGGTGGAAAAGTGCAGTCAACTTAAGAGTCATACGTCTGCCTGACAGCACATGGAGCACACAGCAAAAACCAGAGACAAGATGACTTGTCGTTGTTTGTATTTGTTTCAGTGGTAGTGAAGAGTAATTTTTGATGCATCTTGCCGCCATATGACAGACAGCTGTTTGAGTGTGAATGTCTTGGTTTGATGATTCGTAAGTTCCTCTTAAAACAATATGACCAGTCAGAGGGAGGCCTGGAAAAAGCAGGGAAATTTGTATGAGTGTGTGTGAGTGTGTAGTAATGGAAAATTGTTATCATATGTTACTTAGTGTGTCTGTGAAGGTGAAGCATATCCACTGGGACACTTTCTCGTTTCCCCACATCTCACCCCTTCGCCTCCCTGTGGGGCTCAGATGTCCACAGACCGGAGTTTTTTGGGGAATGAAGGATCACAGAGATTATCCTGCTCTCTGTCCAGCGGCTGAATGTTAATCCCCAAAATGAAAGTAGACACGTGTTTTACAGGTTCAAAATGGTCCATGCGACAAAAAACAAAAAATGCTAGAACATATTAAACAGATGCTTGCAAATGCATGTAAAATTACACAGAGAAAGTTGTAAAGGTTCTAGGTTCAGCTCAAGTAACCTACTTCACGACGTTCACTGAGAGTGTAGTCTGATGCACCTACTGAGTTATCTATGCACATTATTAGTTTTTTAATAAATATGTGAATTTTTGTGTAAAATATTTTTTTTAAAGTTCTTTTCAAATGTTTTCAAACGCGCTAAAAACTGCAAGACCTCTCATTTCCCAGTGTCATTGTTGCTTTTGAAAATAAAAACCTAAAGTGCTGCCCGAGGCAGTGCTACATAAATCAAAAGAGAGACGCTTTTGTTGAATTTGGCGTCTGCATTGACACTCCCAATGCTCGTTTTTTATTTCTTTTTGCCTTTCTTTCTCACTGACAGTTTGACACAACTTATAACAGCTCTTTTTTTTCTTGGGTGTGCTTGTGTGTGTGTACGTTTTGTTTAGGTAACACCAGGAAGCAAGGCAGCCCAAGGTGACCTATGTCCAGGTGACACCATCCTGATGATCAACGGCGACAGCACAGAGCAGATGACACACATGGAGGCTCAGAACAGGATCAAAAGCTGCGCTGAGCAGCTCACACTCAGCATCAGCAGGTATGGAAACATGTTATCATCATAAAAAGCAACATTTGGTCACAAACTTAAAAGGCTCTACAGAATGCTTACATTGTCCTGATGTTGAATCTTTTATGGTCGCGTTAGCGTGATGACACTATAGCACCACAGGTCAGGATGGGTCATTAGCCACATGAGTGTCTGACATTTACACCTGAGACTTTAATCTATGGTCAGGGGTGGTTTCTTTACATAATGATCATAGCATTTAGTTTTTGTGGCTCTGGAGGCAGCTGCTTAAAATATTAAAAACTAAAGCTGCTGGAATCCAGAACTTCTCCAGACTTTACTAAGGTGAGCTTCATGTGAAGACGCAAACATCCCAGTCAGTTGACCTGGACATTAGACGGACTTTATCCTGAAAGCCCTCTAGTACAACGTCTCTCTAATGTATGTGTGAGCTTATGAGCCTATAGTGTGTGAGAACGTACTCACAGGGTTCTCACACACTATAGACATGAGGGTTCACACTATGAGGACGTACCCAGGCTATCTCTTTAGCTATGCGCTGCATGTGAAACCATACAAATCCGGACCTGATTCTAAAGACATATTCCGGAGTGTATATGTGAAAATATGCTTAATAAGCTGTAAGATGAAGTGTGCAAGCACAGAAATGTAAAATATAAATAATGGGGTTCTAGTGTTGATGAAAAAAGGCCTTTGTAGCCTGTTTCTCTTCTCTGCTTAAGGCTAGCGAATGGAAGCTACGCTGATACTGCAAGCCAGGATGTGCTCGCTTTTAACTATGCAATTAAATGTGCATCGTGGTGATCCCATTTATCCTGCCTTGATTTGGAGCACTAGTTGTGCAAGTCATCATTAATTAATGCTATGTGTATGCAAGATGTAGCTCAGTGTATCACCAAGGGGGGCAGTGTCATATCGGCAATGATGGAAAAGGAACTGCTTTCAGTCACCTTTGAATCATCACATTTTTGAGAAACCTCCCAAGAACAAGGAGGATGTTTTCACTGCCATTTTCTCTGGCATGATGTCATCGTCATCAGTACTGTAACCGCTGTGTGTGTCTTCTATTTATGTTGTGAAAAACAGAAGTTCATGACAAAGAGATTCTGTTTTAGTCATGGACGATTTGGTCCTAGTCTGCCCTAGTGGATACATCCCCCAGACATATACAAAGTACGCAAACTTATGTGAACAATGATGTTGTCTTTGTTTACACATCACTAAACGCAAGTGTATCCTCCTAACCTCTGTAGTTGGGTTACTCTTTTATC
Organism: Helostoma temminkii; assembly: GCA_900302695.1. NCBI lineage: Eukaryota > Metazoa > Chordata > Actinopteri > Anabantiformes > Helostomatidae > Helostoma > Helostoma temminkii. The sequence continues at coordinate 51,453 of OMLM01014204.1, read as the reverse complement.
CAAACCATAATTATAGACATAGCTGATCAGGAAAAAACAAACAATCTTTGTGATTATACAGGCGGTTTTTGAAGGCACTGACCAATATACTTGTTTGTTGTTGTATTACAACTTGTTGGGACACACACACAGAAAAAGGCAAAATGCACATGCCCTGTGTGTGTATTCATACCCAGTAACTCTTACACATACTGTATGTGAACTATAGCTATATTGCTTTTATAGATTTGCTCTAATTGCTTACAGACTTCTGACTTATGAGTGCTGGTTTCCGAACAGACATTCTGAATAATTGGATATCAGGAAATGTTTGTCACGTGCTAATCAGTGGTGTCTGCTTTGACCCTCAACAGAGGCTGCTCATAGTTTTTGTTCTGAGGCTCATTAAGGGAATTGAGTTGAAAAACGTGTCTGACTTTTATGGCTAAAGGTCATTTATTGCCAGGAACACATCTTGTTTCTATTTGTGGCGCGTATGTTCATCTTGGCACAGTCGAGTCATGGGGACAGACGACAGGTTTACGACAGTTTAAATGATCGACTCTGCTCCTATAGAGTCCTGTCAAAGTCAATGAGGCTTGTACATGAGTGAGTCAGACGGTGACCTTTTCGAATGGACTTCACGTGCTGATATTGTTCATTTTACCACTTCATTAAGTGGAAAATTCTATTCAACTCCTCAGTATAGTGCATCATTTTTAGACCTAGAATGTAAGGATGTATGATTTGACCTTAAGCAGCTGACAGGACTAATATGTTCAACTGACATGTCAGTTGCTTCCCACATTTATATTAAATGGTTACTTTGGGTTGCGAGTACTGGAAAGTGCAGAGCAAATTTGGCAACTTCTGAATCCCAACCCTTCAGATGAAGAGCACTGTGTGGTTTGAGCCTCAGTTACAACATGACAACTGCCAAATCGTGCTTCAGCCCTCTCCTTTTAGGGCAGCAGGCAGACAACACAGTCTTTTCCCCGTAATGGCTTGGAACATGAAGTTGACTTGCAGATGCAGTGGAAATAAGAATCACTCATGGAGTAATCTGACCCGTCAGATAAGCAGAGATTCACACATGCAGTAACTCCAAATTCAGACAGAGAAGCACTTTTCTCTGTCTGTGTCTACTGTATTTGTGTTTTATAGTATGCGCTCTACCATGCAACAGCTCTCTCCCAGCCTGTAGTAGAAACCATCCATCCATATATCAAGCTGAGCATTAAGTGGCTTGTCCACATAGGGAAAGTAAATTTATTTAAGGATACATAAAGCAGCATTCAGCACAAAGACTGGGGAGCTCCTCTGCAGCTGCAGGAGCCCACAAAAAGGGCACTCCCACACTTCACCACATGCACTGTAATGTTCCCAAATTTCGCCTCAAGTAGCCAAAGTTGTTTAACACATTAGAGAACTAACACAGTTTAGTGTGATTAAAAGCAGGTGAACATAAAAGTGATGAATATGCAGAATTGATTCCTTTAGCCAAGGTTTTCTTTTGCATTTATTTCTCATCTGCTAGTTTCTTCACTTCACTGGACATGTTTCTATTATATTCATATGAGGAGATATGTGGTGTTTGGAGACCCTGGGATCTTTAGCCACTGATAATTTTAGCAGGTTTGAGCAATGCATGGTAGAGACAACACAAAACACTTCTTCTCTATAAGTCTACCCTGAAGGTACATAAAGGCAAAATGCAAGTGATATAATTGCAGGACAAAATTTAATGTAGTGACACACAGCAAAGTCATTTAAATCTATTCGGACTCTAAATTATAGCTGTGCTGTTAATCAGTCCTCCTTAATTTCCCATTTAAACTGACAACATAGTATTTGGAAGCAGGTCATACTGCAGAAGCAGATGAAACAGCTGGTATGTGACCTTTCCTCAATATATTGGTTGCATAATTACAGTGTGAAGCACCCTACTGCTGGACAGGAGGAGGGTAAGTCATGTCTGAGAGTTACGCTGAACATGCACCAGAGCGCACAGCTGAAATGAGTTGCTGGCGAATGGGAGGGCAGTGCGAATAAGGGGGGCTCAACAGAAGAAAAAAAGTTTAGGATGTTTCTGTCAAAAAGACAAGAAAGCTGACAAAGAATGAGAACATGGGAAATGTTAGAAGCAGGAAAGAAGACGAGAGAGACTTTTGCATTAAGTCCTGTTTCACAGCTAACGTAATCTGCTTTGTTCACTTTTTAATTAATCCATTTATTTTAATGAGTTAATATTTCTTAACACAAATTAATCAAGTATTCATGACTAGCAATGACAGCTGCTTCCACTAATGGTGGCTACCACTATTTATTGCACACAATGGTACCAACAACAACTCAGAGGAAGCAGAGTTCACACCAGCTCCCGTTACCCTCGGTGCGGGTACAATTGTCATACCCACAATGCAGCATGTCTCAAACAATCAATCAGAATTAAGTATTCAGGCTGAACAAGGAGCACACAACAGATTTACATAATGATAAACACAAGAACTGTATCCCATGATGCAATACGCAATACTAGCTGGGTTGCTGCTATATGATGGAAAAAGACACCACACGTAGTCGTCAACGGCAAGTTTCATTATATAAAGTTTCCAGATGGAAGATGGTGTTTAGCTACATCTGCCTCAACAGTGCCATGTGAGAGACTGTTGTCTTTGGCAGGCCACATTGTGCAGAAGAAGAGGTCAGCTCTCTTATCTGAAAATGTTAATAAGCTAGTCTGTCCGAACAAATGGCTGAAAAAAGAGTAGACTGTGACTGGTTGGCAGGAGGACACACATTGTAGAGACTGTTTGTTTCTTTACAGACATTTCATTTCTAAAATAGGATTATAATATAACTGTTAATTGTTGAGATTATAAAAACTGTAGGATCTGTTTCCTTAAAATTCTAGTATTTAAGATTTAACTAATTAACTAATATTTACATATTATTTTATTAACTTTAATAACTTTTTTAAAAAATTTCATAAAGTTATGCATATGTAAAAGTTTATGTGCACATTTTCCAAAGCAGTTTTCAACTAATAGTCTGTTGGGAACACTTCCTAGGCACACACCTAGTGTGTGTGCTGTATGTTTTTTCACATGAAAAAGGCAGCACAGGAAGTTGTGTGTTAATAAACAGCAACCATCACTATGACTGAGCAGCAGAAAACAAAATAGACCCACCTTCATGAGACCTAAATTCACAGATGTGAAAAGGAGGTCACAGCTTTCATTTAAAGGAGGCATCGTACACATGAAAACTGTGGGCAGGCTCAAACATAAAACAATGTTTATGTTATTAATTAGTCAGACAATGATTTTCAAATGTAAAATATGAGTATGTGTCTGATTGATATGTGAAATGAAGGATTTTCAGTTTAATGGAAACACTCCTCAGTTGTGGGCTGCAGGAATGGCTGTGGATGACTTAATTGCAACCACTTATTCTGGAGTCAAAAAAAAAATTGGGAGTGACTCGGAGAACCCGTGCTGACTCACTAGAAAATAATATTTTAGAAGACAGCATATCTCAGCCTTCATTAAAAGCCTATACACCATAAAATACTCCAGAGTCACAGAGGGAGAAACAGGAGACCTGTAATTTTGTGTTGCTGCCGATGGACAAATATGAGCCTAAATGTCTGTGAACCAAAATTACAGTACACTGGACACATCTTAGCTTGTAGTCTTATCTAACACAAGAATGTTTCTTTGTAATGTCCCTGCATTTATTACTGTCATAACCATCATTTTAACCAGTTTACTGTTATGGAGCATTTTAAGAGCGCTCGGGCAGTTTCTATTTAGTTGCCGCAGAAAGCTTATAAAAGATCAAGACGAAGTAAAGACACATCACAAGAACCGGCAGTTGTTTGTGTGGAATATTTAGTGCTGCCATTAAAGAAATACAAAACCTTCCAATACTCAGAGTATGACATCTTGGATGTCATTAGTCTGTCCTTGCAGGAGTTTCCGTTGTGATTAGCTACTTTTTCTTGTCTAATTGTAGTAAAAATAGTAATTTCTTACATTTTCCAAACATATGACTCCTAGAAAGTTTGTTTAAACTATCAAGTTTGATGTCATTTACTGTATTTCATTCATGAAGTTCATTCCATGACATTAGTTTAGTTTTTTTTTTGTCCCGTTCTATGTAAATTGTAGTAATGTTGGTGAATGTCTGACGTCTCGTTTAGTGCCCTCATCAGATCAAAGGTTTAAACCTTTGGTTTACTTGCAAAATTGTTAGCTTCACTGTACTTTTATGTTTTCTTTTCCAAAGCATCAGCATGTTAGCATTGTTGACATTGACATTTACCTCTCACATTACTGTGACCTCACAGAGCAGCTAGCCACCGAACACATGCTTATTTTAAAAGTACACAGTGTTTGTCCAGTTCCTCTTGTATCAGATGCCAGAACTCACTGAGTGAACCTTTGTGCTCTGGATGTACAATTTCTCCATCCGCTCTGTTTCTGCACTCATTTATTCGTCACATTTTGTCACCAGCTGCAATGTGCACAGAAATCAAACAAACATTACCAGTTATCAGGTGGATTTCTGGTTTTATGTTAGTACAAACAGTAAAGCGAAGACAGAGATGAGAGAGTAAAGGTAGTGGTTGAATGAAAAGGAAAGAAGGAAAATTAAGAAGGAAAAAAGTCAATACATGGACAAGAAAATAGAAAAAAGTATTCTGAGGTCACCAATTCAGCACAGTTTTCCATTTTCCATAAGGCCTCCTTACTGATGCAGGCCTGTCAGCACTCCTCTTTGAGGTGAAACACCCTTGCTAGTTTCTGTTAGTTCCTGGCATCAGTAATCAAATGTGGCTGTTTCGTCTCACTGGGACGGAATAATGGCTGCTACCCCGTCCACAAACACTCGAAGTTCACTGTAATGTCAGAGGACTCTGAGAGGCCCATATTGGAGTTTGTCATGTCTGCTTTTCTCAGCCTTTATATCCTCAGACCTAAACAGAGTCTGGAGATACATGAACCAGCTGGAGGAAGCATTCTCTCTACTTCATTGAGCTTTTATCCTTTACCTCCCTCATCTTTGACCTCCATGTGCCTCTGTGCTACAACCTTTCAATCTTTCTCTCCAAACTTAAACCCCACTTCACTTACCCTGTATTTCTTCTTTTTATAACTCCTTTTCATTTTTCTTTCTTGCGCCTCTTCCACCCTCACCTCGCCTCCCTGCTGTTTCCCTTCATCTACCAGAGCTTCTTGGAGAAAGCAATGCGGTTACACAGGCCTGAGAAACAGATGATGGCGGTTGGGATGTGTGTTTCCACCGCTCGTCGAGCTGTTCGGAAAGAGTTTTGCTGGGGTGGCAAGTTAAATTTGCTGAAAAATGAGTCATGATTCCTCAGCTGTCTGCGTCTTGTTCTTGTACAGTAGTCTAAAAAAACACAACTCTCAAATAAGAACTGCCTGTTGTTCTTGTTTCAGTTTCAGTCACTGTAGAAAAGGGAATTCATACTTTGGTCCAGGCTGGAATGAAACTGGTAGTGTAGATGGTTTGTGCAGTAACATAAAGGGTCACATCATGCAACTAAATAAATTCATATATAGACCTAATACATGAATATAGTTTCAGTTTTCATTTCTTATGTGCTGCTCAAAACACAAAAAAATCACTTGAGCATCGTGGTTAGTCAGAACAATCCAGAGGCCACACTATGAAGTGTTTTCACTGGAACTATTCTCTTTACTGAGAAAACAGAACATTGCAAATGAAATTAAATGCAACACAACTATTTTTTTTATTTACAATGGCTGCAGTTTTATGTATACAAAAAAATTGGCATCATTAAACCAAAACTGTCTGGCTAACCACTAGCCATGATTGTAAAAAAAAAAGTTTTCTTTTCTGAAATGAACTTGGGAAGAATGGCATCGGTGGAAGGTTCTCAAATCAAATTTACAAATACATGTGTATTTGTGCTTCTAGTTTGTTCTTTATTACAAGTTACTGTAAGTTGCTAGTAAATATAACAGCAGTAGTCATTTTAAGTAGTGAATTGGTAGAATTGTATTGAAGTTTGAATCTGAAAACTGGCTAATTGCTTTACACTTATATTTATGCCTTTTTTATTTTTCTCTAGCTTTCTACTAAATCTCCTTTTCACACATCAGAAATATAGATCATAATGAGCTGTATGTGCTACAACAGACCATTTTTGTGACATGTTATGAGAAAGCATCCGCCATATTTTCACCTGCTACCGAAAGAGCAAGTGCAAGTGCATCAGAGTTGGTGGCTCGTTCACAACAAACTCTCATATTGGTCATATGAAAGGTTTAGGACAAATAGCATATATGAGCATTAAGACTGAAGGACGTGTGGTTTAAAGGACTGTTTGGTTACAATATGGAATCAGATGTCATTAGGATTGATATTAGGTGCAGGTAAGGGTTAATGTTAGATGAGCAGTGGAAAGGGATCAGGCAGGATCAGGGGTTTAGGTGATCTGTAATGCACATGGTATGAGTAAATATCTGTGGAGTCTTGTGGAGGGAAAAAATACACATCAGATCACGATCTGGAGAATGAAATCAAAATAGGATTCAGGAGGGATCAGAGAAAACAGGCAGAGAAAAGATAGTCAGATCACTCCGGTGGAGTATTGTCCCTGCTGTCTTGCTTTGACTCCATGACCTGTGACTCACAGCTGAGGAATTATGCACAAGGCTGCATGAGACCAAAGGAACACAGGCCTCCAGCTGGGACAAAGACTAAAAGAACTCGAAAGGCACCAGCTCACAGCACTAGCACCGCTGCCTTCTCTCCTCCATCTCGTCATTCCTCTCACGCTCTCCCAAGGTCTCTTTTTTGTGGTGGAAATAAACGCAGCATCAGTGTTTCAGAGGCTGTGTCGCAGAAAGGGAGGAAGTGGTGTGGGGGCACAATTCTACTTCATTTTACTCCTCTTGCATTGATCTTGTCATCACTCAGATCCAGATTTTTCCAACTAACCCCCTTTGGTCTGCTGACGAGACCCCTATAACTGCTCTTTAAAAGGTGATTACTCCCTGAGGAGAAAGCATTTAAAGTCTTCTCACGTTACAAAATAACACAGGAGCAGCTCCAGTGATGTCTGAAAACCATCTTTGTTCAGATGGGTTTTATGAAGAGAGGCCAGTGAACCCTGAAATGTTCCATGATGATCAGCCACATCTTAATTTGAGGGCACTTGGTTTTGTGTAGCGCTCCTCCTCGAACATGGTGATCCTGCAAAGCCAAAGTAAACTTATCTACCGCACGAAAAAAAAACAAAAAAAACAGATCTTCCCAATCAGGAAATTAAACATAGCAAAGGGAGGTCAGGCAAAGGAAAATATGACCAAAAGATGCTGTTCTTTCTTTTCTGTGTTTGTCGAGAACCCATTTATAGTCAGTTTTCTGTGCCTTCGTTTTATGGTATTTTTTCTCTTCTGGGCTTTTCACACTTTTATGGCCTTTGCTGTCATTGATGTGATTGATGTGTTTGTAATTCTCTTGCGTTTTGAAGCATTTTATGAATGGGGATTGCCAAACAAACTGTGGCCATTTCAAACTTGAATTTACTGTATTGGTTCCTAAAATAAAAACCTGGATTTCAGAAATTAGCTGTTCATGTGTTGTCTTTGCCTTTATCTGTCCTTTTCTTTTGTGTATTCAGTCTTGTTTGACATTGATGTATACAGTTGAGAAGACAAGAAAGGGAGGCTGGTGGGTAGAAATCAAAGACAACAATTTAGGAATGGCCTTGGATGCTTTACCCCTGTGCTATTTATCATCTTGAATCTGTTTGTGGAAACAGAGTCTCAAATAACTTTTTTTGGCCTTAGTCTGAGAAGGTAGAAGTTAGACAAGATCGAGCCACTCAGCTGTCTACTTCATTTTAATACAAAGCATTTATTTTCCCACTCCATGGCAGATGGTGATCAGGTTTATACATTGTGTAATTTGAAAAGGTATCTCGTCTTTGGATCAGCCAGACAAGAGAAGGGGGAAACACATTGTACGTGAAAAAAAGAGGAAAGAATGTGTAGTAGCAGTGTTTCTGATGATGCTGGAGGACATGTTAAAGTGGCAAAGAGAATAACAATACAGTTCATTGTCCCTGACTGAACTTGTGTTTAGCAGATTGTGTAGGTCCTCTGTGTCCAAATGAAGTGCAGGAAACGCTAAAGTCATCTTTCAAGTGGAATATTTCTTTAATTTCAAATTTCCCTCTTCAGACTGACATTCATTATAATGAATGCGGCAGTGTGATGCGGTAAATGACACATTGGTCTGTCTCAGTTCTGTAACTTCATTCATAACCTAATTATTATGGATGGACAGAAAATTCCATGATTCTGTCTCATACTTTCAAAATGTAAATTCAAATGGCCCACGCCAGACTGAACTTTCACTCCTTTCAATAGGCTGTCTGTGTGGTAACCATCGAAACCAAACAATCTGAAAACACCAAGGCTTCCTGTCCTAGGATCATTGGGGGAATTGGCAAGCGGTTGGTTCATCCTACGCAGTAGCTGTTGTGCGACGGCTAGACTCTTGGCGCCTCATAAGAGCGTCCTTGATAGCAACACCTCCATGTTTCATATCTGAATTATTACCTCAGCTCATCCAACGCCTTGCCAGCTGCAGCCTGGTGAGCTCACTGCCCTCCCCTCTTTAGACGTCAGCTCTCCTCCTTGTGGAGTGGACACAATCAGTATTAATAGTCTTTATGTGTTTAGGTGTGTATTAATACAGCATGGCTGGGTGTGGAGAAGCACACACAAAAAAACATGCTGTTCTTAAGTTACTGTTTGATGTCCTTGTGTTATCCTTTTAGGCAGCTGGGTGCTTTTCCACTTAGCAGCACATACCATGTCATCAAAAAGCTAATGTACCAAAGCACTGGTTCTTTATATATGAGATAAAACCTGTTTAAATGCCATTGGGGATGAATCAAAAGGAGGTGGAACAAGTTGCACTCCTAGTTTTGCCAAAGTATTTAATTCTCTGCCTTTTAAATGAATAAATTATCTGGACTCCTTCTTATGCATGCACAGTAGGCCCATTTGGCAGTGCTGTACATCGTGTATTTTATCATTACTGCCAGTCAGTATATTATGTATATACAACTGGAGTCAATTACTGGTAATCTAAACAGTAAGGGGGAAACCCTCAGATACCCGTAATTCACTTATCACTGGTTTTGAAAAATATGGCCCAGAATGTGGTTTGTTCTTCCAAAGACTTGATAGGTCATACGCCGAAGTTATGGTGTGATGATGACTTTATCTTTGTAGCAGTGGGAGGATGCCAGGACGTAGCTTTATCCCATTCCTTAATGGGAAGATCTGCCAAATGTACAAATCCATATACATGGATACACTCACTCAAACAATGCTACCAGTACAGCATATAATTTATTAACTACTTCTATGTGAGTGTTTTGGCACATAGTGTAGAAAGGGCCTGAACTACTATTATAATAACTTTTGGGATATTATGTGACAAAAGATGTCATCTTTTCCAGCTTACTGTTAAATAAACAGTGTCACTATTTTCTGTTTCATTGCAAACATTCACAGTCATACTTTTCAGCAGAAATCACTGTATGCTTCAACAACTGGGTGTTAGATGGCACATGATTTATCAGAGGCTTCTCTTTCTCTCATGGGTATTATTTTTCAGGTGTGGATCAGGAGACAGAGTGTGGTCGCCAACTGTTAGTGAAGATGGCAAGACAAGCCCTTACATGGAGCCTGACTCACAGGTAACCACTGTTTTCTCTGGATTTACCAAAGCTCAAGTCAGACACGATTTAAATACACACCCACTGGGATGCTGTCAAGACTGATCTGTGTGAATTTCTCATGCTGCCAAGGCAGAGTGTCACTGCTTAGACTTAGTTGAAAAATACTAAATTACTCACCAGCTCATAATTGAGCATTAAAGTCAGATGGTGTAGCCTTTGGTTGGCTCTTGGACCTTTATTTTATATAATTATTTGTCTTTGGTCTAGTGGTGTGTCACAAGCAAGCCCCCCTGTCAATTCACATGAGTTCAGTTTATTTATATTGTGCCAAATTACAACATAAATTATCTCGAGTCACTTTACATAGTAGGGTTAAAAATTTGCAGAATTACATGGAAAACCCAGCAAATTCCCCTTTGAGCAAGCATTAAGTAACAGTGGAGAGCAAAAACTCCCTTTAACTGAGGAAACCTCCAGGCTCAGGGTGAGCAGTCATCTTCCTCAACCGGCTGGTGTAAGTGGAAAGTGGAGAAATAAAAGAACAACAAGCAGCAGACATAGCACATGGCAGGTTGGTGGTGCCAGAAACTGCACACTGGAAGCATTCATCTCAGAGGCTGCGGTTACTTATTGATACAGAAAGGTGCAAAGAGAGGGAGACAGAGAGGAATTGGAACAACTGTGACAGACAAATGACACAATTGACACGTAATTGTAGCACATATCAAAATTACACATACACGTGTCAAAAAGCGTAGCTGACTCCTAATGCAAAACGGTGCCTGTATGTTGCCAGTGTGGTTTGTACAAATCAATGTAAATCGCGGTGGCAGTGATCGATTACCTTTTACATCTACGTCTCCTCTGCTGTTTTTTTTCGCTGTGTAAACAGTAATATTATAATTTCCTCATCGAATAACTCCATGTCTTCACCAAGAGGAGACTTCCTGTTCAGCCATCATGGAATATCCTATTGTCTTCCCCCGTGTGGCTGACCTTTTTAAACCGTCCAGACAGACACAAACTACGCAAAAAAGAATATGAACCATGGCGCATCCTTTTTCTGGATGATACTTCAACTACTATACTTTTTTTGGTTTAAGTACTTAATTCTGTAGAAAAGTATTTCTGCCAGCCACCTTACAAGACATGCCAATCCCCTACCTCCCTACCTACAACATCAGCTATAAGAGGAGTTTATCCCTATCTGGGACCATAATGGTAAAGTACAGTTCACTGGGTGTGACATCCAAGTCTTTTCACTCTGTTTATATCATAAACATAATCCATGGAAACAGGCATGAAATTTGATCCAAAAATTGCATGCATGCTATCATTCACATGATTTTAAATGAGATAATGCAGCCCACTCATCACTGGAATGGTTATGAAATAGTATCTTGATTGTTCTGCAATCGTACAAGCTGCCAAAAGGATATTCAAGGCATGAGGAACTCTAGCAGATATTTTCCCAGTTTTCCAGTGCTGGCAGGACAACAGGTCTGAGCACAAAGAGAATAGGAGGTGTGTGTGTGCATGCTCATATGCTGTGAGAGTGGACACTGTGTGACTGAAACAGACAGACAATGGTCATATTGTGTCTCAGACATGTTAGAGATGTCCATTTGTCAAGTATTGTGTTATGGTAGTTTGCAGTCTGGACTGATCTGTGCCTTTACTGAGGCCAAGTCTCCTTGTTTAAAAAGGGCGGGACACACTCACAAAGAGCTGAAGTGAAATCTATCTTTCCACTCATCAATGGAAGTTTGACACCTTACAGGAAAGTATTGTTTTCAGTGGCAGAGAGAAAAGTGAAAGAGGCTTCAGCTTTTGTAATTAATCAGGGTTATTTGTGGTTGTGGGATAAAAGATGGTTTCTTCTTCTTACTACTGGTATTTGCTTCCCAGGATACTTCTACTTTGAAATCAGACCAAACGCTAGAATATGTGTTGTAAATCAGCTTTGCTGCTGTATTTTTGTGCTATATGTTATAAACACATCGTCCATCAATCTGGAACCTAATTTTGTTTGTTCGTTTGTGTGTTTTTGTCTAGAAATGATTAAAAGTACATCAGTGAACCACATCACAAAAAGTGTGACCCAAGTGTTTTTAAAAGAAGGAGCTCCAAATACAGAGAACAACCATCTGCACATGTGCTTTATTTACTTTCCTAGCCTCTTAGTCTTTAGGTATACTTACTGTAGAGCAGAGGTTCCCAAACCCTTTCTACTGGCCCTCCCTTTGCAGGTAAAAATATTTCTACAGAGGTGTGTGCGTGACACTCTGTCAAAGATCGACCAGAAACTAAATGACTGTAAGCTCACCAGACAGATCACAGGCATTATCAGTAATTGTGAATAATAGTGCTGCTAAACCAAGACCACACATGCAATTATTGAAGCATCATCTGCGCCATTATTCACATATCTTCCTTACATAGTTTGTGTACATCTGGATGGTTTAGTAAGGTCAGCCACACAGAGGAAGACAAGGGCCTAATCCTGGCTGAAAAGGAAGTCTCTTCTTTGTGAATAAGAAGCAGAAGAAGAAAAGGGTTAGGGCAGTTTTTTGGTTGCATGGCAAAGAAAACGGTAGCTTTGACAGCATAAATGCTACTTGAAGCACTAAAATCAATCACTGTCCCTACTTAATTTATTGCATGTATCCCTAACATTAAAACATATACCTGTAAATAAAATAAAGCTAAATAAAAAACATTAATAAAAAAATTAATGAAAACAGCACGTGGAATTGTCAGTAGGGTTAGGAGTTGCAGCCAATACAGTAAATAAATAAATAAATAAGGCAGACAGCTGATGTGATAAAGCAGTAACCCTGACCACTGCTACAGTCAGTGATCAAACACCTCAATATTTTTGACACATCCAGGAAACACCAAAGTAATTTTTTCCATCCTGCAGTGTAATTCAAACTCTGGGCAGAACTATGCTGCAGCCATCTTCATTTCACATCTCAGCCCCAGCTTGAGTCTTGCTTTGATTAACACAAGGAAATACCAAACCTGAGAGGAGAGGAGAGGAGCCATCAGCTACAACGGTTTATATCTTTGCATGTGGTAACACGAGAGTAGCAAGTCTCACTTAGGTTGTATTCTTTTTTCCTTTTCTATCTCTGTAACATCTTATCCAGTTGTTCCTCTTAACGTCTCTACAGTCTAAAAATGTTCCCTGGCGTCTTATTTAATGAAGTGAACCTGGACATCGGAAACTGCCAAGTCAGGCTTAGTTTAGCTTCACGCTCAGGTGAATACTGCTTTGCATGAAAAGAGGAAGCATCCGCTCCCCGAGGTCACACATATGACCACGGCTCTTTCTGTTTTTTGTTTCCTGCTGGATTCAGATACGGGTTTAAGGCTTTGCTGACACATAACAATGGTCATTGTTCCTCAGACACGTTGGAAACAATATACGCACTGGGACGTCTCTTACATCAGCTGAACCGCATCCAAATTGAACTATGTGACACAGCTGGCCCAGAGTTAATCCAAGGATGAGCCAATTTGGAAAATGAAATGAAATCAAATTGCTGGATGAGCATGACAACACTATTTCTGATCGTGCTGAGGCAATGTGTTTGTCGCCCACTAATACTGAGGCATTATGCTTTGGCTAGCAGTGTGAGAACTGAAACCAAAGGGACATACCAGGCCACTTCAGTGTATATATAAACAAATCGATCCCTTTAGAAAATGACCACACATTTTTTCTGGCCTATGTCAGAATCATTGAGGTTTTGATAATGACATAAAAGGAGCACATTAAATCAAAGTGCTTTTTTGTAGAAATGTGGCACTTGAGTCCAATAGAAAATGTGTGAATAGTTATAAATCCAATGACGTCATTCTTTAGGATATTTCGTATTTAACATTTCCATTTGCATTCATTGAAGACTTTTTTTGGCCAGCTAGCTTGGTTGGAAATTTAGTCTCACTGCTACTGAGCAGGAAATTACACAAAGAAGCTATGAGGTGTTTCCTTTCACCTTGGGTTCAAGGGAGATTCTCATAAAAGCTGATGAGGAAATACTGTATTTTTGGATATAAGTAAGTGCACGACTCAATGCAGTTGATGTGATTGTTTTCATAAGAACTAAGAGTGTTTCTTTTATCAGTTTGGGGAATTTGATGGAACTGTGAGGTGTTTTCCAAGGAAATGAAATGTGTTCATAGCTTGGCAAGACTGTCCACAATACTTCCTGAAATAGAAATACCAAATCATAACAAAAGTCTTTTTAATAAAGCTCACTTTATGGATGACTAAAAGTGCTGCTAATTTACTCTAAGAACTCTGCATTGCTAAGCTTATAAACTGAGTTCATACTGACTTAGCTTTACAACGAACGGAAAGAAACTGTTCAAACAGACTGAACAGAACACTGCCAATGCACATGCTACGGCCTGCACCTCCTAAAAAATGCAATTACATTGCACAGTACATTATGGAAGCCATAGGGTAGCACATGCAGACTAAAAGAGGTGTGGTTGGGTTGAGTTGCTTGTGTTTTCACCTATGAAGATTCATATTTTCAATTAACTAGCGAAACGGCACTACTCATCATAATTAATGCTCTGAAAATGGATAGATTTTAAATGCTGCATTCAGCGCCCCTCTCGATTAGTAGCTCTCCTTTGCTTGTCATCTCATGTTGTTAACGAACCCACCTGATATTTTTCATTCATCATTTCAACACCTTCAAGTGTAAGCAAATATTGATTTAATATGAGTAGTAAATTTGATCAGATTTTGTGAGATCAGCAAAATATCCGTCTTTTTTGGAGTTGATCTTAAAATGCATACATTATTATTAAATGTTTTCCATCTGAACCATATTCTGTTTAGAAATACCTCACTGGCTTGTAAATGGTTTTACACTGGGATCATTTTCATGCACAACTAATGTCATACAAGTTTCTGACATTTCAAGCTTTCAAAATTCCTTCCTAAAGTTTTGAGTAGGTCACAATGGCATATTGGTGAATGTTAAAATCATCAAGTTATATCAGAATGGCATTCACAGTGGCTACCCTGCTATTAAATTGATAAGTATTTTGGCTGAGCACAGTGGCCAAGTGGAAAGACTTTCACAATGAGGAAGCTGAGGGGCCTTGCTCACACGTCACCGTGGCTTCCGCTCTCAGTCCAGGAGCTGGCAGCTGAAGGCGAATTCTCCAGGCAAACATTAATAGTAGCTGACAGATAGAGTCCTTGCATGACTTACAGCTCATAATTCCTTTGCTGCTTAGAATTGAATTTTGCTTCTGAAAAAAAAGAAAAAAAAACAATCTGCGCATTATACAAATATACTCTATGAATGGAACAAAGCCATTGCTTTCACTTTCAAATATCTGTCAATAAGAATCATAGCAATAAGGATAGCATTAAGTTGAAACTGAGTTCAGGGTTCAGGAGTTAACCTAACTTGTAAAGATACATATTTACACTCAGGAATAGTAAATGGAGATCCAGGCTAGTTAGATTTTATGCCAAGACTCGAATAAAATTTACATCACAAAGACTCTGATGACTTCTTAATATGAGACTGTTAAAGGGAATAGATTATTCCCATAAGGTGCTAAAATGTGTTTATTCATTCACACAGGAGGCCTTTCAGATCACAGACCTGTGACACCATATGTTTGGTTGTTTGTGTTCACTAATCAGTCAGTAATCCCTAAAAATGTTCAACTAAGTCTGGGTTTTCCTAATCAGGCCGTGTCTGCTTTGCTTGGCAGTCGGCATGCTGGGGAGTGTGTCACTGAGAGGGCTCGCTGCAGGAAGGTCTAGAGAGCCCACATCCATCCAGGCTCATTCAGACGTAGAATAGTATTCAATCTCCGATTTTTAAGGATTAAAGTGAGATTTGTGTTTTTAACCTACATCCGCCCTTTTGTTTTTTTTAGCTGTTTTTTTGGGTCACAGTGGTTGCAAGCTACGTGACACAAGTCTTAAACCTGGCAGCAATTCAGGCATAGCTTGTATGTTTATAGTTTTCTCGCCTTTATTAATCAGCCCTTACTGATAATTTAACTTATAAAGAAGTGGGATAAATAGAGGAGTAAAAAAAGCACAAACTCATTTTACTGGAGTTACGCTACTTCATGCTGGCTATGTGACATCTGTAAAGTAAATGTTGTAAGCAACAAAAGTTAACAACAAACAGAGTGAAGCATCATGCTAAAGAGCATGCAGAGTTCCTGCAGCTCAGCAAAAGGAGACAATATGGCCAAGTAGCTAACTTTGGCAAATGTTCTGCAAATAACTGAGAAACTTCTTATTGTCAGTTTCAGCTGCTGCTTTCATATGTTTAAGTCAAGGCTGATACCTTCATTGTCATTCACAAGGCAAAGCATGCAGATTATTAATTCAAGAATTGGCTCTGATCAGTATTGAGAATGGGCTGAAATTATTGGTATTGTACTTTAAATGAAATGGCGGATCGGTGCACCCCTAGTTGTAACCTAGTGAAACCTCACAGTTAGCTAAGTATGGCCGTTGTTGGTACAGAGCTTATCAGAGCCACACTAACTTCTGTCCACTTCTCTCTCACTATGATCTCCAACAACAATAGAATACATTTATAGACTAAAAAGCTTAGTGTCTGTTGCCACTCATCAGCACTTATTAACAAGTCAGATTGATATTTGCCAGTATCCTTCAATTAACATTATTTATTTCTTGCTGCAACCCGACTGTACAGCTAATTAAACAGTTACCCTAATTGTATTATCAACAAAAGTGCTGTGGCATTTTCCTGCCTACCTAGCTAAATTATGCACAGTAATGGTAGCTAAACTTTTTCTTTACTTCATACTTGGAGGGTCATTAGCTCACTTTATCCCACGGTACTTTCTCTACAGCACACAGTTAGTCCAAACCAAATGGTTTTTTTGCCTTAATTACTCACACTTGGGATATAACTGACCACATCACAACAAATTTAATTTAAACCATTGGTGACTTGGCAAAATCTGTATGTAACATTGTTAACGGCTTTATGTAATAGAGGAAATTAATACAATATGTCATATCTTTATATGGTAGAGCCCTGGATTCCACTGGTATTTTAATCTTCCCCCACTCCACTTCTGCTCTCCGCCACCTCCTCTCTTGCCTGTCTGTCTCTCCGCCCATTGAGGCACCCAGAGCCATGTCCAGGGATCCATAAAGGGCTGGTTTGTGTTTGGTTAGTGGTGCAGAGCACCATGTGAAATGCTTAATTTTAAAGGTCCAGGGGGATTAAACCTTGCAGGAGGCAGAAGAAAAGGAGGTGGTGTGCGTATGTTATCATGAATTTGTGGACTAGTCTCCGGTGAGGCGAACAGGCCGAGGTCTCTGCCCTTAGTTAAATATAGGCATATGATTTCAATTAGGGTCCACCACATTTTTCTTCTCCTCCTCTTGTCTGTCTACTCTTCTTTGACCAAACTGTGGTTGTGGACTGAGGCACTGAAGTCTTCCCCCATTTGAGCCATTATTAATCAGTTTGACTTTAAGTCAAGTTGATGAATGAAGGAACTTGGTGCCTCTTGGCTGAAACAAACCCACTTCAACATAATGTAGGTTATAAGGATATACATAGGAAATGTAGAAGAAGGCTTTTGTTTCTTTTTTTTATCTTCTTTGTGTCGTTCTTTACTTCTTTCACACACACATTCCTCTCACACATGACCAGCCATTAGCCATGCTTAGTTGCAATTGTAAAACAGGTCAGTGAAATCAGATGGCAGCCAGTATTTATGAGCACACAGCGGTAGACAATGCTGATTCTCATAAATACTCTAGTTACTGCTTTTGGTTTGCTTTCTACTTTGATTCTGTCTTCTTCTCAGTTTTAAGATGTTCTTCCTCTGGGCCAAAAGGAATCCAGTCAAAAACTTGGGAGAAAATGAAGGCATAGCCAGAAATTAGGAAAGAGATGATCTCACTGATGGCCTTTTTCAGCTAAGTTGTTATGTTGAGGCTCTCTTGGAGCTAGACTGAAGCTGTTAATATTAATTTTTGACTGTTTTGACTGTATTGGAAAACAAGATAAGGTTACCAGGGGAATTGGGGCGATAAGGCATTCACTAGATGACCATGATTGTCACCTTAACACAGAGTGTGTCGTCCAGACATGAAGTGGCAGAATAAATCTTTATACTTGGATTATAGTTTTGTATAATAAAAATAAACTGATGCACCATACCTTTAGAGCAACATGAAAGCACTTACAGGTCCTGAAAGTTACCAAACTGGTATTTTTATAAGGCAAGCACCAGATGTGCTGCCTTATAAATCTGCCATCCACCCAAAGCAAATACCATATCTGTACACTAGACTTTCAAGGCCAGAGAGGAAAGTGCTCCAAGAAAGAAAGACAAAGAGAACTGATGGGGAAATGGGGAACACAAGGAGTATGGTGATGGTGTAAATGATTGAATATGTCCTGTTTTTACAGTAAAATGTCCATTAAAGAACCAACATGGCTACAAAAGGTTATTGTTATTATTATCATCACTGAACTGGCTGATTTTTTCCTTGTGAAAAATACAACCATAGTATTAAAAAAGCCAAAAACCATCACTTTGTACTTGATAATCTTCTATAGATTAGTAGACTTTACAGTCCAACCCTGTTTCCTAAAACCCACGCTTCAATCATATTATGATTAAGTTGTGATTCCAAATGTTTTTTAAATGAATGCAGCGCTGCATTTATCAAGAGGCAGTGGCTGGGGAGCTACAAGGTTGTATAATGTAAAGCACTGACGAACTGCAGACCTGAAAATCCAGACTCCAATGTCTTGTTGGGTTTAGGCAATAAGAGCACTTTGGTTGCAGTTGGAGAAAGATTGTAAAGACATGTGTGAAATGACATTTACATTCTTCTTTATTAAGCCAGCCCACAACATCTCCCTGACCTCATCCAACTGCTGTCACAAAAATGAATGTTACACTGCAAGATACAGTGCTGTGGCCGACAAAATCCACTGCCTGGATACATTTCACTGATTTGTTCTTTTTAACTAACTATTTAGTGTAGTCATTATGTTTATAGAATGCATAATCTGGTTGCAGTTATATTCCCCACAAAAACATACTTGGGATTGCAGTTTAATTGCAGTTTTAATTGTATACAACACAAGTTTTAGGAGATTTGGTTGTACAGAGAGTAGACACAACCCACTCTTATTTTTAGTCTTTTAGTGTGATTAGTTGACGACACAGCAAACCACCAGGACTGGACTCACAATGGTTATAGAAAGAAAGTATGAAGAGTGATGCAACAGAAGTGGTGAAGAAGTTTCTTTTTTATTCCACAAATTCGAAAGCCATTTTGTAGTGCCAACATTATCTACAACAAATCAGTCACTGACAGTTTGGTCAGTAAATATAGGTGTATTATACTAGCAGTACAGGGTTTTTATTACTTATTATTATTAATTATATAATACCAAAGGGTGTCCTGTGTAGATTGTTAAGACCATCTGATTTGAGGCTACATAAATAAAACTCATTTTATTTGACGACACATTAAAACTTGATTTCTTATTTAGGGGATGTTTTCCCTCCAGTCAATAATAACATCAGAATGTTTTTTTCTCTGCTTTATTTCTCTCTTTATTTTTTCACCATATATTTCAGCGTGTGATTACCTGTCCTCCTTCGCATGTAATGTTTGTACAGATTAGGAGCCATAAATGTAACGTCTTTACTGTCCTGCCACTGCAGGAGTATGTAACATAAGCTGCACTCAGGGATTTTCCTCCACTTGCATCAATTATTCTCTAAACACAGGCATGAATATGCTTGTCTGACAGTGATATAGCTTTTGTGCTGATTGTTATCTGTAGGTTTAGCTGTCGTCTAAACAAAAGAAATTAATCATGATTTTTATGAAGACAAAAAATGACATGTACAGAGATGTTTGTTCTGAAAAACTTCAGCTTAAGTTCTGGGCTTGTTTTCAGGAAACTGAAAGACGTAAGATTATTCAAGTTGTGAAATATAACTTGGCTCTAAAGGATCTAATGGACACTTTAAAGAAAACAGGCAGCAAAACAAGCAAGAAGCAGCACAAAAGTGGGAAAGAAAGTTAGTTTCTTAATGTCCTGAAAATCTTCAAACATCATTTCAAATTGAAACACTAATCCTAAATTAAACCATTATGCTTCTGAAAATACATATGTTCAGAGAATTTTTCAACAGACTCGCGTGTAATTCACCATCTGTGCAAATAGAGCTAAAGACAACGAGGAGGATCTGGTTTGGCCCTGTGGTGAGAACCAGGCTTCAGAGTGTCTGGTTTACTTGCAATGAGAGCCACAGAGAGCTGGGTGTTTTAGTTTCTGCTTTGACCCCGAATAACTATCTGTCCCAACTGGTTGAGGCTGATGGCCGCCCACCCTGAGCTTAGTTCTGCAGGAGGTATCTTCTAGTTAAAGGGAGTTTTTTCCCTAGTGCTTGCTCAAGTGGGATTTGTTAGTTTTTCTCCACATGTCTATATATTTTTTATTCTGTAAGGGATCAAACCTTACTTTGTAAAGTGCTTTGAGATGACATTTGTTGTGATTTGATGCTATAAAAACAAGCTGTATTGAATCGAATTTAATTTAGTTCTGAGGCTTTCTGACCAAAATGTTGGATGGACAAAGAGGTGGTTTTATATTCTTTGAAAGTCATGTATGCTAACTGCAGGAGACAGGACAGGGACAGGGCTCTTTTCCAAGTTCAAGATGTGGGCTTGTTTTTGGGAGAAGAGGGGGTCTGAAGTGCTGATAACAGAAAACCTGTCTGTGTGTGAGGAGTCAGTGCATGTGTGGTCCATGCGAAGGCTGAGGACAGGATGACATCCAGCAGACCCATCTGTTGAAATGACAGGGGCCCTGTCTGAAGAGGCTGTGAACCTCCACCTCCTGCGGCTAAGGCACTTTAAACCAGCCCAAAACACCCGCTCTCATGCACAGACTCATTCCAGTGGCCCACATCATGACAACGGTCTCTGAGAATAACTCCTCTCTCATGCTGCTGCATTGCTTAACTTGTAAACAACTCACTTCATTTCAGCTGAAATGTTTATAGTCTGAAGTTATGATAATGTGTTGCCCTGTCTCATGATTCAAAGCTGCTGGTTATCTCTAAAATTCAAAGCACTAAAGCCCTATCAGAGGCAGTGACCTCAATGCAAGCCACGCAATAAAACTTTATCTGTACAGTTTAGTGTCTGACACGGACGAACCGGGGCTGGAAGAGAGCGCTATCTCTCTAGTGTGCTGATAGCTGTGGTAAACACTGCGCAGGTTTTGGTGATGTCACTGTGGAGTTTGTGCAAATGCATGAAAAGGGCGTTGACCTCAGCATAAACACACTCACTGGGTATACAGTGGTGTAAGTGTAGGTGTCTGGGCATCTGTCCTGGGTTAGTCCAGCAGATTCCTGTAAACAGTTCCAGAGCAGATATGTGGCAAGAATGTAGAACGTATGTGCAACATGTCAAGAAGGTAATACTTTAATATATCTCCAGTACATCAGCTCTGTCAGCTTTTATAAACTCATCAGTTCACAGAAGAAGCAGCCAGGAAAAAAACACTTTTTACTTCACTTTAATATTTACACTACACGAGTTAATTTGTTTTGACAGAAACATCTGCAGGGAATCTAATGAAAGCAACATCTTAATAACCTTACTGTTACAGAGAGAAAAACAGAAATGAAGTGGAAAAGCTCCACTCATGCAAAGCCTCATTTGAGAACAACCACTGTGTTTGCCTCTGAAGTATTGAGGTTTTCTAGTCAGAGAACCACTGGTCTTCTTATTTTGTTCATGTTTTCTTTTGTTCTGTTTGTTCTCATTACCTGAACCAAACACATTTGGTCTGTAATAGGACCATTATCCACTACTCTTCCTTCTAACACAAACAACTCTCAAACACGCTTCTTTTATTTTACTACAGTCTTGGTGTATGTGTATTTATGGACCATAAAATCAGGTATTTTCCTGTTTTGCTGTGTTTTAGTTGTTCCTGCGATTTTAAAGTGTCTCTGCTTCTTCTTCCTTTTCAGAATTTCCATCCCATCACAAGCGGATACGCTGGTTACAGTCGTAAACCTTCATACACTCCTGAACCTCAGTCCCCACCGACTCCCCAGCCAACTCACTTTAACAATGGACACTCGAAACCCAACAACGTCTACAGCTATGGATATGGAAATGGCACTGGGCACGCTCAGTACAACAGTCCCTCAGGACTTTATGCTCACAATGGCAGCAACGGAGACAGATCTCTGCCAAGCAAGATGGGAGGCCTCAGCCTTAACGCCACACACAGGTGAGACAAACAATAAAGGAGTGAACAAAGACTAACAAATAAACAAATGGCACCTAAGACCAGCCCCATAACTGATTCAGATGGAACCAAAACAAACTTAAATCCATGTACCATCAGTCCTGTAAGATTACATAGCTCCACTCCTTGCCACTCCCGTTCTGTTTTTGTAGCTATGCCTACATGAAGTTATGCAAAGCTACCATTAGACTTTCTGAGTAAAGGTATGCTAGCCTACCCCTTTTCATAAGTTTCCCTACATTCCTCATAGAGCTTTGTGTACCACTCACTGTGCTTAGACCCTACACTTCAACAGGGAAGAAAGTGGAAGGTATATATAAACTGCATGCATATACATGTACGCTTAACTACATACATGCATGCACCACATCAGATTCACAAAATGGTCATTTGCTGCTCCTACTGTACAACCTGTTCTTGTATTTCTTACATAAAAATCTTTAAATACAGAAAACAAAATGATTGGACCTCTTCTGTATCAGCTTTCAAAATATACCTACATCTTAGCATTTTGAGAAAACCACCCAAGGAATCAGGTGTATCAAAGCCTCTTTCTCTAAAATCCATTAATCTGTCTATTCTGTCTATATATAGAGCTTAATCACTTACAAGTTCATGTAAAAATGCACCAGTGGTAAATTGTAGTAGTAATAGTACACAGGTGCATGTGTACGTGTGGAGATGCCCGTGAAAACACCCTAACAGATGCACTCGGATGTCTCTTGACACACCTGCACAGATGGAGATGTGAACAGGAAAGCCTATTTGTTGCTGTGCATCCTCTCAAACGGGCAATAAATGTTCCCTGGACTGGAATGTTCTTGACTCACACACACAAACACACACAGACTCACTCATTGCCTGCTGTCACTCACTCTCTTTTACACAATCAAAACATGGTTTCATCATATTCTCCTGTCATCCTTTAACACTGCCGCCCAATCGCTCACTTACATCAACTCAGTTTTTCTTCTCACACCCACCCACCCACTCACACACACACATACTGGTTGCAGTGAAGCACTTACTTCAGACTCCTGGAGGGCAGTGTGGAGACAAACAGTTAGAGAATAGAGTTAAGTATGTCAGGGTTTGAGCACATCTGTCAGCAGTCGTCTCCCAGAAGTTAGCGTATCAAATGAAACTGATCCATCCTGTTTGGGTTTGGGAAGAACTTGATGAACGGATGTAGATGCAGAACCATAGCACATAGCACAAAAGCTATGATTGAGACGTCATGCTCGTGGAATTATATACCTTTGTTTTCCTCCATATATGCACCCACAGTAAAAGAAGAATCTAAAGTTTGTTTAAAGAAAGAAAAAAAAAAACTTTTCTATCAAATTTTCTGTTCATCCGTTGGTGGTCTGACTACAAACATCTGTTCATTGATCTTTTTGTGTCGGCTCATTTGGCTCCTTTCATTTTCATGTTGGTCAAATGTCACATCATGACACCATCTGGTAAAAGAAAAAAACACATTGGCCATATTTCAGCTCATTTTCTTGTTTCCTTGCATCAGAACATGTTTCTTTTATGTTGTCTTGACTAATTGCTAAAGAAAATTGATGTTTTTTCTCAGCCTATCATAGTCATTATAACCACATTGCTTTTCAGTAATAATGCATCTTGCTTCGCTTGTTTCCTCTAGCCCAGAGCCTCCCATTCACTCCCCCACTGGCCGTAATGGTTTCGACACAGAGTCAGATGTCTACAAGATGCTACAGGACTATGAGGAGCCAATTTCTGAACCCAAACAGTCCGGTTCCTTCAAATACCTTCAGGGGATCCTGGAGGCTGAAGATGGAGGTAGGGGTTTCTGTTTTGGGGTGTGCTTGGGTGCTTAAAAAAATCCTACATGGACTAAAGATAACGTAGATTGACTGCTGCATCACCTTCGTTTGGGCATAAAAGTGGCACTAGGAAATAACTCTTTCTACCAGCAGGTGGCAGTACTGTGCATTGATCATTGAAAAAGGAAAAGTAGAGGAAGACTTAGTACTGCACATATGAAAAACCTTAAATGACGCAACTCTTTTTACCATTTGCGAACTGCTTTCACACCACTCTCGCTCAGTTTATAGCTACTTTTAATCGACAATATGTACAAAATAAAAAGACTTATAATGGGACAAGACCAAGGTTAGGCTATGCAGATCAGTCTTGCAGCTCCAGCCAGGCAGCTTCTCCCTTCAAGTTCCTCTTTCTAACTGGCATAGTTTTGCTTGTATAGAAAGGCACAGACAGCGATGATAGAGGAAGAGAGGGGGGTCAGAATGAGCGAAAACAAGAAATGGAGGGATGAGGACAGAGATGAATGCTTTAAATAGCTCACACACTGATAAACGGGGAGGGAAGTTTTGCTTAGGCAATTTACTGCAAAAACAACTGCACAAAGGACAATAAAGTGAGAAGTATGGATTTCCTGTCTGGCTTCTGACCGCTCAGCATTCCAGCATTTGAGAAGGGGTCATGTGACGCTGACAGCAGCAGAGTAGGGATAATCCCTGGAACTAAAACCTTCTTTTTGGGGGTTTTGTTTACAAGTAAAAAAAGGGTCTTCAGGGTTGTGAAGGTAGTAGGTAGGTAGTAACCATAACCCAAGTTGGAATGTTTAGGCAGACAGAGTATAGACCTCAGAGAAGTGGGCTTTGGCCGTGACCTTTTAGCACAGTTGGTCATTGATTAATATATTTTTCTCAACCTCAGCAATTAACACCAAGATGCTCTTGAGAGCTTTAAGTTCTTTAACCCTACATACGATTACTGGAGTGTTACCAGCTGTGAGTGACAGTGCTCAATAACCTTTTTCCATTTTTTCATAGAGGTTATAATATATGTAGATTATTGTACAGTCATTCACTGAACTCTTCATTGTCACTTTAATAAGACCACACCACATACAAACAGCTCTGGTTTGAGTGATGTGAACTTTGTATGCCAATGCTGATACACATATTTTTGTAGAGAACCTCATTATGGCTAGTTCTGAATATTTTCCTGCAACAAAACAATAAAAATATGCACATGTAGTTAGTATCCCCCCCATGAGGCCCATTTCACAAAATTTGCAACATGCAAGCTGTGATGTAAAAGTCAAGATCATCTTCTCCTCCTTTAATTTGACATTTTCAAAATTAAACACCATGCAGGTGATGTGTGCACGATCGTGAGATAATAATGTCAAACTTGCAAACGAAATGGAAAATTTTCTAATTTGAAATGGGTTGTTGGCTCCATTTGCATGTAAGCAGTGCTCACAAAACATTTTTGAGATGTGTGACATTTATATTTAATTTGTTTGATATTTTGTTAAAAATAGAAATAAAAGTTTATTGAAAAAAAGGAATTTTAAGTAATGGCACCATGGAATAGACCACCGGGACTTATATTTGTCTCTTTAATGAAAAAGATAAGTGTGTTGATTCTACAAGTCATTATGTTTGATGAAGCGTTCTAGTGAAAGCTCCCCGCTATGTCTGGAGCACTGCCAGACTGTTTCAAACCTAATTTAGTACTTTATACTCTCAAAGCAATGACAGGGAGGAACAGATGCTAACGACAGACAAATGGTGCTGGAAGAGAGACAGTGAGTAGCAGTGATGATAGATTAAAGAGATTAAAAGGAGACTTTGTTTGTCTGCTGTTGGTGGCCTTTCATGTTGATTGACAGTCTAAGTCCTTGATGAAACAGAAGGATGCCCCAGGTTTACACTGGGATCATTTTAAAAGCTATTGCCTCTCTGCTGATGTTTGACATTGTTATTTGGGCCATGGGAGAGTGTGAAATCCTGCCTCTCTGAGTCTCTGAGAAGTTTGTTCCTCTGTTGTTGTTTGTTTATGAATCATGTACGACAACAACACATTCAACAGACAAATTAGAATGTCTGCTTTTGAATGCATACCCTGCTGTCAGGCTTTATCACTGCATTGCTGTACCCTTTGAAGGTGAAAGTCCCTGTCAAGGGGCTGTCTCAATGACGTTCTGAGTTTTTTAAAGTTAAAGCAAACAGCAGTGTTAGTTTACCCAGAATTCCACAGGCTTCTCCATGATTGGGTAGTGATGTGGCTGGCAGAGGGGTGGAGTGACTGTAAAACATCTGTGTTAAAGTTGAATTACCCAAGATGGACAGAATACAGAAAGTTTAACATATCGTACTGTTTCCATAACATATTAAGATATGATATAGTTGTATGCAACAAATAAACCTTTAAACATTAACAAAACAATGTCTGAAAGCTTTAAAAGAAATAAAAATCACATTTTCCCAAACGTTTATTTCATGGAAAGTGATGTTCAGTTTTTTTCAGCAGATATTTTTTCAGCAGTGATGAATTATGACCACCAAACCTGGTTCAAGTACATGGAAAGTGTTTAGTCCAGGCACTGCAGGAGGGAACAAAGCTGTGTGTTTTCAAAGAAAATGACTTCTGTGAACTAAGATATGGAGTCTTTTACTTTTAGGTTATTTTAGGTTTAAGAAATGGGAAGTTAAATGGATTCATGCAGGAGAACACACTGGAATGTGACGAGGTTAGCCTGCAAATCTGTAGCTTGATAAATATCACACCAGTTATATTCCCCTTTAGACACACTGCAGAACAGTCCACATGATCCCTGTGGAATTATTCCACAGGGATCAAGACCGAGCTCAAAAGGTAGCAGATTTAAAGCCAAAGCAAGATTTCTCTCCACCCTGAGTAAACATGGGATTCCAGTGGTGGAGGGCTCAACCCTTTAACTGTCTGAATGCACAGTGGCAATGTTCTTTTGACAGCATTTTAGGTTTGTATCAAAACATTTTTATTTATTTTGTTGTTTGTGTAAACAAACTACCTAATTTATACCAAAACAGGCATCAATCCATTGTTATTAATGTGGTCATATCACCATATTCTGCCAAATTCTACATATTTTTCTTTGTCATCATAAATATATTTTCTCTCTGACTGCATGTGTGGCTGCAGAGATTAAAGACTTTGACTTGACTGATGATTGTGCCCATTTTTCAGTCATCCTTCATGTCACATTGTCTTGCTAAAATCATTTTACGCCTCTTAAAGGAATTTAAACCTATCAGTACATGTTCACAAATACATTGTGGCTATTTTTTATTGACAGGCTATAGATAAAATATCCCACATTAGCTGTTTAAAATGATGTTCCTGGTGCTGTTTATCTTTCAGTATTGTCATTCATTTCAATTCCCTCAGGCTTCACACTCTGCTCTGAGCAGTCGGATGGGCGCGAACATGAATGTGTCACTGTTTTACAGTATGTCTGGTTGATATTAGTCACAGTGTAGGACACACTATGAATGTTGCTCAGGCTGAGATGTGTGTAATCGTCCAACTTGTCACTGTCTGATAAAATATGGTGTCTGGCCTAAGTAGTCGGGCTATTTAAATAGAGCAGAAACAAGACTAAACAAGCAGTAGTTCATCCTGCTTTTTCTGACTACTGTCTATAAAATACTTTTATAAGTCAACTCTCTGCTCTGTGAGAAAGTACTGCGCACAAAAACATTAAAGTTTTTTCTCTGTTGGAGTGCATCATTAAGTATTACACATTAATCCCTGAAATAACTTACCCAGCTGATGTCAGCGCTTAAGAACACCACAGAGCAAAAAGAGACAAACTTTTGCTGAGACATGGAAAGTGCTTTGAGTCAGGTGCCAGATGTGAGATAATTAGACTGTGGTTAGTGGCAGTGATAGGTGGCCTGTTGGCGTCCCCTGGCACATGATCAGTGAGAGGAAGTCTCTGCAGTTGTGCCTCAGTAATCCACCCTAGAGCTCTTGGAAACAGTGGAGTGGTTCGTCTATTCAGAATGCCCCTTTCAAGCCTTGCACTGAAGCATAACTAAAGGCTTAAGGCTCGGAGCTGATTCACCTTTAAAAAAAAGTTTAAGCTGTGGGAACGCAGTCACCCATGTCTGTCATCATGATCACCTGCCACCATGATCACCAGTATTATTAATAATAATGACCTTAAATTTAAGTGGACAACAATGTGTCATCTAACTGTTTTGCCACTATGATGAATGTCGTGATTGTAGCGTATTGGTGTGATAGTTAAAGTTGATCTCCATGCTCGATGTCTAGCCAGTTTGACAGATGGATTTGTACTTGGAAACACCTCCTCGCCAGCCTCTGACACTTGAATGGAACGCACAGGAAGGTGTGAGAGCCACAGAGAGGTCAAAGAGAGGGAAGGCATTCAAGAGAGAAGGAAATTCACTGACTGTGATGTAAAGGGAAAGTGAAAACACATGAACAAATCTGAGGACAGAAAGTACATTCCTTTTAGTGTCTGGTGAAATGTTATACTGTGGCAACACAACACTTAGCTTGTTCAAATTAATGAGCAACCACATTGATTTTGAAATATTCGAAAATTTGTGAGTAACAAAAACATCCAGTAAAGATTGATTGTTTACTTTGCACTAGATGGAGGATTTTACATTGTGTGCCACTGGATTACATTTCATGGAAAATAAAAAATTTAAATCTAAAATTTCCTCAAACTAATTACATTTAGAAAAAAATACAGTGGAAAAGAGGAAGTAGACACATGCTGTAGTATACACATATGCTAATATTAAAACTGACTCACCTAAGCATTATACAGAAAATAAAAACAGAAGTACAAGGATCGTGGCTACTTTATTAGGTACACCTGAATGCCTGCTGAAAACCTGCTGAAACTAACAAGGCCTAATACTGTACAACAGCCCTGCAATAAATCTCTGCAGTGGGGGTTACTATTATTGTGTCCACTCCATTTATTAAATGACAGAATATCTGTATGTTGCGATACAATTGAACAGCATCACCAACTGCATTCCTTAAACTTATGAAGTTGGATTAAAACCTCTCTAAAAAATTATTATTGCCTTTGTAAAGTCAGGGTTTGTTGATAAATTCATAAACTGCCAACATAAATCATAACTAATTCTCACTAAGCTGCAATAAGCTGACTCTCTGACATCTATTGTTTGTATTTTTCATATCTATATATTATGCCAAAACCATTGGAAAAGTACTTTTTGGAAAAAGTTGCAGAAGAATAACATAAATATGTAGGATATTAGTAGTTTCTGTAATGCTCTGTGCTTTTAGTCCACTAGTTTAAAAAGGTTTAAACTGACTTACAGCGTCTCCTTTGAAGGTGTTGTGGGTGATATTAATCCATATTTTTATCACTTACCAGCCAAGCACAGACAATCTAATAGTATCGACTTGATACCTGGAACTTAAGTGGGATTTCCTGCAGAGTGCCAAAACATGCAAACATTCTTTGAACATGTTTGGCTTTTTCCCTCGAATACGGACTTCCTGGAATCTACTGTAGTGACCTTAGAAAGCATACACACACACACACACACACACACACACACACACACACACACACACACACACACACACACACACATATACAAACACAATCGAGACCAGAGGCTCAGGTTTTATTTTATGTACTTTTACACTGATATTGAAAGAACTGAGTGAAAAACCCTTTTACCACATAGTGCTAATGTGTTGGAAGGGTGCAAGGACATAGCAGTAATTGGACACCTGGCTACAGAATGTTTATTAGGCAGGTTTGTCTTTTTAACACATCAGGACTGACTGGATGTGTGTGTTGTATAGTATATCCATATGTATGCTTATTTTAGGGACTAGTCAAAGTTCCTATATTTATTCTGTGGTTATTTTGTTGTTTCTAGCTGTTTCCCCAACAGACCGAATGAGAAACCTAAAGTCTCCAATCAGATCTCCAATCCCCAAGCTGGGAAGCCCCATCCCCAGCCCCATGTCTGGTCTTCAGAAGCTACCCCAGTGCACACGCTGTTGTAATGGTATTGTGTAAGTATTGTTCAGATCCCAGTATATTTTTAAGCAAATACTAAAAAGTTATAAAAAGTGCTGTATAGAACATGATATAGAGTAAGAAGTTAATGAAAACCTATTCATGAGAACCTATTATAAATTTTTTTGGTAAATTATTCATTATGTGAAGCTGAATGGTATAAAAACTTATGGTTATTATGGTCTACAATTACAGACGACAGAAAATATTCTAAATATGACACCAAAAATACCTCAGGTTTGTTGTTAAGACCATTTTAATTACGACCTGAGAGGAATTTTCCCTACTTGCTTTATTACTGCATCTGTGGTCATAAAGTTTATAAGTAGAACTGAAGTGAGTCAAGGTGCTTCCCTGACTTTGTTTCCCTGAAACAAACAGGTTAACCTGCACAGATCGGCCTGCACAGACAGGCCTTTCACAAGTACTCAGAAAAATCTATTGCCATCTATCATTCTTAATGATTAAACTGAGTCAGCTTTCACACCCTTTCCCACACATACCTGCAGCATGCACATATTCTTACCTGCACGCACATACAGTAGGTTCATACACAAAGACGTAAGCTGAACATTAAACACATGCACACACTCGCACCTTTCTGCCAAAGTAACTACATGCACCGGTAATCTCTCTTGTTATAAAAGCAGCTGCAGGTAAGCAGTGATGTCATCGGTTCCTTTACTCCGTAACAAGAGCACATTGTAGGAGCTTATAGAGCACAATAAGGCTGTTATGACCTTTACAGCTTAGAGCTCTGTGTCAAGAGTTTATCCTGCAGATTGTGTGGTTAGATGGTGAAAGCGGTTAAAAAAAAAGAGGCAGGCTTATGAGCGACTGGTTGCTGGCCTCTATCCCCAACACAGAGAGGAAAATCTTATTGGTAGCTGTGAATGGACAACGCCCTTAAACCAATGGATTTCTAAATGCAGTAGTGTTAGCAGAACAAATGTGTTCTATTCAGTTCCCAGGTGTGACGGTATGAGTGTGTGTAGCCTAATATGAAAACTGCTCTTAAAAATGACATAAAAGGTAACGTGTATTCAAACGCTTGTTTGGTTACAGTTGCTAACTGCTGATTTGCATAGATAATGTTAAGTTCAGCAAACATATCTGAGTCAGCCATAAGCCATTTATTATTGCTTGCTTCCTTTTAAAGTGTTCTGTCCTCTGCAATGAGGCAGTAAACCTTTTAAGGCACTCAGCATTTTGCAGTGGTTGCTTACACTTAGATGAATGTGATTCCTGTTTTAATTGTCCCACACTCATACATACATAGAAGGCTGTCTCCAAATAAGCACCCAAGAGCAAAGACTATACTACACTGTATCAGTGTTCATCTGCTTTATTTGTTAGTTTATCATATTGTATTTTCGATAATCTTATGATGCATCTCGCTACATTTGTTAACCACAATACATGCACCATATTTTTATAATAAAGCATTTGGACTTGATTTTAGTTCTGAAGATGTTTCGCCTTCCATCCAGAAGGCTTCATGAGTTCTTACTAATTGAGTGGAGTAGCCGGCTTATAACCACCGTGGAGTCAGGACATCGTTAGCACTTATTGATCACCTGTGTGTTGAGGATCTTCCTGGCTTTCATGTGTGTGACTGTGATCACCTCAGACCAGATGTGAACGTCCGCCTGGGTAGTGATGAAAGAACTGCATCGTAAATGGGTGATAGATTGTGCCGTAAACCACCACCTTGATTTAACGATGGTCGTTCAATCCTGCAGTGAACAGTTTCTCGGACACCTTGTTTAAACCAATTGTCCTCCCTGTTCAGAATATGAACATATGAGTGGCCCCTGACAAGGATTCCACAGTGATTATAAGCCTGCTATTCCAGCCAGCCAGTCAGAACTGATGAAGCCTTCTGGATGGAAGACAAAACGTACTCAGAAGTACAAACAAGTCCAGTTGCTACTGAGCAGAACCTTTGGGATAACCATGACCTGGATGACTGAGAACCTTCACAGACCTCTCTATAATATGTCTTTGTAAAGTTAACTATTCCACCTGTTCACAAGTTTCTCTGTCTCACTTCATCTCTCCAGTGGAACCATTGTGAAGGCCAGGGACAAGCTCTACCACCCCGAGTGTTTCATGTGCGACGACTGTGGCATCAACCTCAAGCAAAGAGGCTACTTCTTCATTGAGGACAGTCTGTACTGTGAGACCCATGCCAAGGCACGCGTCCAGCCGCCAGAGGGCTATGACGTTGTTGCAGTGTATCCCAACTCCAAGGTGGAGCTAGTCTGAGAAAGGAATGGAGCTGGCCATACTGTAATTTAACCGAGAAACCATAGAATGGGGCTACTGAGTATTCTAGCCTACATTTATCAGACTCTGTCAAACAGGAATGCCGATCTTGGATCAGTTTTGCCTTTGGGAGAGCTCTACAAAAATTCAGTGATCCGAGATCAGAATTTCTACACTGACAGACTTAATAAATGCTTTGTATATTTGGTTGAAAGAATGAGGTTCTAGTCTGATGAGTATCCCAAAAGTACAACCTATTAAAAACCTAACATTGTTTGTCACGTCCCAGTCGGACAGCCCTCATTTCTCAGTTGTAGATACAAGAGAACTTGTTAAAGTGAGACTATGTAACTTATGCTGAGCAGCAGCAATGACCTCTCTACAAATGGTAGTCTAGAGGCTGGTGATTTAAGTTTTATTGGGTTCTGAGCCTGAACAATGAAGGGTGATGCAAATGTCTTAAAGTAAGGCTAAAAGACTGAAACCTTCTTAATCCAGAGCAGATGTGTGCTAAGATGAAGTTAGCAAGGGTTCTCGCCCCGCAGAGGTGACAGCTCATGCCACTGTTACAAGACATTAGTGCATTACCCAGCATCTGAATATGTTTTCCATGAATGTTTCGATCCGCATAATACTAACGCACTTATTGAGGATATGTCATATTCAACACATCTAAAAACAGTCATTTTCATTTTAAGTAAAAAAA
>OMLM01014204.1:0-16835 GCA_900302695.1 Helostoma temminkii | reverse complement strand
GTTTCTTTGGTATTGTACATATTTGTTTTATCATGACTCTTTAACGTATATAACATGTCACTCACATGCCTTTGCATACCCTGTGTCTTTAAGTGATTGCTTTGACACAATTCCTTTTCTTATGTTTAACTTATTGTTCTATTTTTTCTGGATATTTTTTGCTTTTTCTTAGGATCTAAATAAAATATAAGTGCATTACCGTGGCATTGTTGTTCACATTATTCACTGGTCTTATCTGCAGGATGTCCCCACAGAAGATTTTCAAGAGCCACACTGTGAAGATCACAAAGAATTTAATTAGTCTTAGTTTTACACCCCAGTTGTGCACTAGTGGTTTCCACATAACACACACTGTAGCGTGACCAGGCTTTAATATGCATGGCTTGCAACCTAAGTCCTCAGACATCCACTTCAGAGAAGCCTTAAATGTGAGCATAAAATTATCAGGACACAAAACCCGCCCTTAGGTTTCCATAGTGTTGTGTCTCATGCAAATTGTGCATGTGAATGTTTTCTAGCCATCAGTTGCACTTTCAAAGTGCAGGTCTGTTTCCGTTTGTTAAGCAAAAATTAACATGCTTTGTTCCCTGACAGAATATAAATTTAATCAGTAGTAGGTCCAAGCATAGTTAGCGTGTCTAGACTTTGTTATTGATATGTGGAGAAATCATGTCTGAGCTACAGTAGTGAAAACAAAAACATAAAAAAGATAAATTAAGTCACCATTTAGTTCTACAGTAATGCTAATCTTTATTCCGTTTATTAATTCACTTATGTAAGGCTAAAAGACTGAAAAGTTAATGAAAGGTTACAAATCATATGGATGAAACTAGTTAGCTTGCCCTGTTTTAAAAAGGGCACTGTCACCCACAAGAAGACTTCATGCTTGTCTGGGAAATAGGCCAGTGGTGCTTAATGTTTTATTCACTCTTAATGTGCACCAGCAATAGATGAAGACATCAAATCTATGATGCACACAGTTACAATGCATGACAGAGATTCAGGTTAATTGTTTTAAACAGTCCCAGGAGGTGAGAAACTCACTTCATGCCTCATTAAATGTTTCTGCATCATCAGTAATGGCTCATTCAATTTAAGTGAACTATGAGACAAGTCAGGGTAAGGCACATAGAGCACAATAAAAGACAAGACAGAGGGTGTCAGCACTAACACTGTTGCTCCTTTCAATAGTCTGTAATCAGCATTACTCACATTTGCTAATGTTTCCCATATGCACTCATGTCGTGCTATCAGTCCCAAACCTAATGTAATGCAGTTAGTTTGCTTACAGACAATCACTTCTGTGAGCATTTCATACCCTTGCACTTTTTCATCATGTTGTTATTTAACGTTAAAATTTTTTCCATTAGTATTAGTGCACACTCAATAACCCTTTATGACAAGTGAAAACAGTTTGTTTTCAATTAATTAATTTTATTTATATAACGCCAAACCAAAACAAAAGTAATTCCAATGTAAAGCTTAAGACCTTACAAAATATAAAATTACAACTATATAAATATATATATAGAAAACCCAATAAATCCCTCTTTAGCATTAGGCGACAATGGAGAGGAAAAAGTTCCTTTAACAGTAGAAACCTCCAGCAGAACCAGGCTCAGTGTGGGCGGCCACCTGCCCCAACCAGTTGGAGTCAGTGGAAAGAAAGAGAGGAAAGAACAGCAGGCAAAACAATGGGCAGGTTGGTAGTTCCAGTAACTATGCAGTGGAAACATGCAGTTCTAAGACTGGAGATACCTGCAGAAAGGTACAGAGGGAGAGTTGGAGAGGAAGAAGCACAACAACTAAACTACAGTTTTGTTTTGTTTTTTAATCAAAAAATGAAAACTATTTTACAAATTAAGAGTATCTTTTGTGCTACTCCAAATTGTAATCAGGTGAATTCTGTTTGCTGTCATCATCCTTGAGATGTGTCTAGAACTTGAATGGAGTATACATGTGGCAAATTTAATTGATTGGACATTCAGTACAGTAGTTTAAAAGGGTACACACCTAGGTGCTATAATTCACACTGCATGTCAGGACCAAAACCCAGCCACAAAGTCTCTGCAGATCTCTACCATAAAATAGTAGGAATAAATCAGAATAATGATATAAAACCATTCCTAAAGCTTTGAAGGTTCCCAGGAGCACTGATGGTTCAGTTCTGGAATGTTTGGTACCACCTGGGGTCTTCCTGAAATTCCTGGAGTCGGCCATTCAGCCAAAATTAGCAACCAGGGTAGAGAAGGACCTTGATTGTGAGGGACCAATAACTGGTAACTCTAGCAGAGTTGCAGGAATCCCCTGCAGAGATGAGCCTGGCAGAAAAATACACATTCACATCAGTCAAGCGGTTATGGCAGAGTGGTTAGATGGAAGCCACAGCCTATTTGGAGTTACGCTTTCTAAAACATTCTGAGACCGTGGAGATTGAACATTCTCTGGGCTGAAGAAATTAAAATGTAAATCTTTGGGTAGCACTCCAAGATGAATAGAATGCTTAACATCACCACAGTACAGCTTGGTCATGGTGTCAACTGGCCAAATCTACAATTTTGACAGTTTTCGAAGGTTGAAAAAATATTATTATGTGTGAGGATTCTGATGAGTTTACTGTGATGTGAATAATCTTTATATTGCAGCTAATTCCAGGAATTCAGCATGTCTTGAACATATACAGTGCTGTAAAAAAGTATTTGCTCCCTTCCTGATTTTTTTGGACATATTTATCACACTCAGATGATTGAGACCAAAAACGTTTAATATTACACAAAGATAATCAAGGGAAAAAAAGCATAAAGAAAAGGAAATGCCACCACCTTGCTAAATCATGCATGAACTGTGATTACATTTTTTAGAAAGATGAGTTTAATTTTACTTGCAAAACTTAGGCCTGCTTACTGCCAGACCTGTTGAATCAAGAAATTACTTAAATAGACAAAGTGAAGCATGCTAAAAGATCTCAAAAAGCACATCATGCCGCTATCTAAAGATATTCACAATCAGTTGAGAAACAATTGACACATATAAGTCTCGAGAGGATTCAAAAGCATTTCTGAGGCTTTGAGACTTCAGCGAACCAGGGCGAGAGCTGTTATCCACAAATGGCTGTTACGATTTGGTTCGCCAAATGGTGAGCCTTCCCAGCAGTGGCAGGTCACAAAGAACACAAAGGCTCATTTCACATTTAACAAAAAACACTTACTCAAAGTCTGGACTTAAATTCGATTGAGTTGCTGTGGGATGACCTTAAACAGGACGTATGTGTTCAAAAACCTTCCACTGTGGCTGAATTAAAACAATTCTGCAAGGAAGAGTGGGCCAAAATTCATCTGCAGCGATGTTTGTTGTTGCAAACACAAGGGTGGCACAACTAGCTATTAGGTTTAAGGGGCAATTACTTTTTCACACAGGATCAGTCATTTTGTATTTACTCTGGTTATCTTTGTGTAATATTAAAATGTGTTTGATGATCTGAATCATTCAAGAGTGACAAATATGCAAAAAAAAAAAATAAGGAAGGGGGCAAATACTTTTTCACAGCACTGTATCTACCTCATAAAAAGTACTGTAGTTTACTTTTGTGTAGCAAATATGAAATAACGTAAAATCTAGAGTGGAAGAACTTCACCTAGCAGACCTACACAAGGGAGCATAATCAAAACAGAGGGAGACTGAGGTCTTGCTACATGGAAAGAATTCCGCTTCTCTCAGGTCTATAAACATTTAGTTCACTTTAAAGATAAACACTTCATGTTCCACAGAAACAGAGCTCGCTTTGCTCTACAGACTGCAGCATCACCAACTAGAACAGTGTCCAGAACACTGACTAAGGAGTTTTACTCACTTTTAAAAAACAAGTCTTCTTTGACTAATTTATCTGTGCACCACCTTCCATCCATCATGGTTTGTGGCTCCATATTGTACCAACCTGCTGCCCGTGACAACCGTGATTTGTTGAGTTTGACTGGATGAGTTCCGACTAAACCTTGATATCAGAGCCTGTACTTGCGTATAGAGGATTAATATTCTGGCCACTTCTCTTCACAAATACGTTGAAAACTTGTAACATGAATCAAAATACCAGTTTTGTTACAGTAAAGGTTGAGGAAACAATGTGGAGCTCTGCTGGGTGATGATGAAAAAGCCTGGAGACGATCTTCTTCTTAGCTTTGTTCTTGCTGTTTAGTGTGTATTAAAGGGCTCACTCCTTGTAAAAGTTCAGGCTAAATAGTGCAGTGTGACTGAAGCATTAATGCAAGTGACTGGTTTTGCTGCATCTCAAAAAACACAGATCAAATCATGATCTTGGTGTAAGACTGCATGGAGTGTGTAATATTGCTAGGTTCGTTACTGAACTTTGTTTTTATCACTTTTCTGGAAAAGTTTAAAGCTGATTCCATTCAAATGTGCCTGTAAATGTACAGTAAGCTAAACATTGACACGTACATCCACAATGCTTGCACAAAATTTAGCACAAGGTTAGATGACGCACAAGGGCGCACCATGGTTTTCTCATTTTGTCCTCTTTATAGATTGAGAATATTTGTTTTATTTTGATTTTCTGGCTATTTTATAAATTTATTGTTCACATGTTTATTCAGAAAGAGATCTGGTTCTTCAATTTTTCTTTCTTTCTTTCTGATTCTTTGTTTGCAAACTACTGTACATAGTAAATGGTCACAAGTTGTCTAGAAACACTGTTTGAATATTGTTCTATTTACTCCCACTAAAACTGGAGGGAATGTTATAGGCCTACAAACATTATGCAGATTATGCATTTTTTCAAACAATGATTTGTTGGAAAAATGACTCTCATGTCTGTCTGTCAAAAAAACTGCCAGGAATTTAATGGACTAAAGTCTAAAACAGAATTGTCTGAGTATATTCATGCCTGCACGTCTGTGTTCTTTTGTTTCTTCAATAATGCCAACATTTACACAAAGGGTGGAAAAGGTTATCACTCTGTGTACTTACAGTACCCTCATAGTTTGCATGCAATAGTCTGTGTTTATCACTGGAAGCCTGTTGATTCTCTTAATGTTTTCGTTGGCCTTGTGAAGGAACAACACTCTGATTGAGCCTTTGCTTTGATTCTCATTAAAATGGGATTTGGAAAGAGCCAGTTGCAGATCTTGAGGCATTGACAGGATGACTTCACCGTTGCTCAGCTCTCAGACGAGCAACTGAGGAAAACCAGCAAGTTGTCCTCAGAAGCTGATGATGATTAAGTGTTGTAAAAATGTGCAAAATCAGTACAGTGTGCAAGAAATGTGAAGGAGACAAATGGAAGCAAATCCAGATCTTATTAAAAGAAAATATTTGCCTCAATTTGCGGTGATATCTCAACCAGTGCCCACACATTTCCAGCTGTTCTCTGCTATTTTTCACTGTGGAGGTTATAAATCCAATCCAATCTAGCATAATATCACAACACTGTAGTGTTGATTGGTAAACTGAGCTTGAATGTAAGATCAGGGTCAAAAATAGCTGAGATTTATGATTCTTATTCATAATGACACTAGAGTTGTTAAAATTGAACACACAGAGGTTGGAGGTATTTGGTTTATTCTCCATTGTCAAAGTGGCCACCATCCAGTCACCAGTATCTACTGCTTTTCAGACATATGCAACACATCTACAAATAGATACCAGACATGGTTCTGGATGAGGTAAATTGAAATGAGATTGATGAAACACTGGATGGATTCTGACAGGACGGAATTAAAAAGAGACTGTGCTCATTTAACCAGTTTTTGATACTGGCAAGGTGAATACAGTTCAGCACATAATTATAACTACATTAGACCGTATACTGTAGGAGGAATCCAAATTGATTTTAAATTCAAAACTCTGTCAATAACCCCGCCCTTCAACAATATTCACCTGCCCAGTTTTTAACAACTGTTAAATGCAACAAAACTCAGAATACTGGGAATTTGGCATTACATATAAAAGGGCAAATAAAACATTGATCTTATGTAGCATAATTCCAAGTAAATTTTACATCCAATGATTATTAGGGCTAAGAATTTTTGAGAGTACTTCAGTTAAATAATGGACAATATTGACCTAGTATACTTAAAGGGTATTTTATTATGTATACTTCAAGTATACTTCAAGTATAGTAAGTATACTTGTATGTACTTCTAGCCCACTTTTTAGCGTACCTCTAATAAGGACATACAATGTATACTGAAAGTATACTTCCCCTTTTTTTGTTTCAAAGAAGTACACTAATAGTATACTGGAATATACTTCTTTACACACTTACACACACTTAGAGCAAGTCAGAAATAAGAAAGCTAAATTATGATATTTATACAATGCTGAGATTTACTTTGAAATGGCAAAGACAAGTGAACCTTTAAGAAATCTTCTAGTTTCCATCTCCCTGAATATCGTTCCTTTCTCTTTAATCCCAACTACTGAATATTTTGCTTTATGCTTTGCATTGTATTTTTTTATTTCTTCTTGAAATGACTCAACTGAAGCACACACATTCCCACACACGTTTCTTTCATACCCCTTCTCTACTCTAATACCCTAACAAGAAGGAACTACGTGTTTCAGCGGATACCATAGTGACCGCATAAAAAGTTTCACTGCAGTGGGCATTGTAGGACGACCACTTCAGCATGCCAGCAACAAGCACCAGCTCTCTCATTCCTACCCTTTTTTATTTCTCTGTTCCTCTTCCCTTTTTGCCTTTCATCCTTCCAAGAGAGAAAAGGGCCTTTATTTCACCAAACAGCTCAGTCTGGACCTCATAAACAAGACAGAGTGTAGATACATCTGGGGCTAAGTATAGAGCTAGGAGTCATAATTCTATCAGGGACACAGAAAGAGGTGGGTCCAGCCTGTCTCTTGGAGTTCTTTGTATTTCTGGGGTTGGCCATATAGTGTGAATAACAATAAGGATACGATTAATCTCAGACAGATTCACCGCAGAATAAGTATTAAGAAGAAAATAACACATGGAAGCTTTTCCAGTGCAAGTGTAGAATATTTAAAAGCACATATTGTAAAATAGAATAAGTTGCTTCTTAGACAGCAAACATACTTTTCTTATATCAGTACTTCTTAATAGTGGCCTAAAGGTTAGATAAGTGAGCCTGAACCCATAACCCTGAAGGTTATGGGTTAAAACCCCAGATGAGGAAAGAATAATGAGGAAATGAGGGAAGAATAAATGTGTTTAGGACACTACCTCATGAGCAATGCCCTTAACCACCAAGTGCTCAGTGGCCACTCTGTGCCTGCAGGTCAGACTGTGGTTGTTGGTTGTGGCTGTGTTGTTGGTACTTGTTCCTCCACATATTTAAGAAACTTAACAATGGACATTCATACAAATGCATAATACACATATTGTTTATTCACATAACATAGACCAGAGCGCTACTGCTGGCATCCTTAAAGACTGAGACTGCACTCAACCCGGACTCCTGTTGCCCACAAAGAACCTATGTAAAAGCAGAATAGCCAGTGTTATCCTAGAGGCAACAGAAGATATAATGAGATCAAGCTGTTGCACACAATGTTTTTTGTTTAGACCATGGTCTGTGTCATAAAACCAAATGTTAGATTTAAAAACATGACATTATCACTTACACACAATTCTAAATGATTCAACTCTTTAAAAAGTACAACACATCTAAGGTGGCTACAGTCATTTTTATAATTATAATACAACTACAACAACTGACCCACAGCCTACATGTGTTGTTTTATTTTATTCTCATCTTACTTTTTTTTGCTCAACAGCTGACACAGTTAGTGACCTGCTGGTGAATACAGTGGAGCGTTTAGCAGCTAAATATTTTGACCAGGGGTTAGAGACAAATAACAGAGCTAATAAAAAGTGAATACTGGTTTAGGCCAGGTTGCCAGAAACATAACTTCAAATGACTGGTATGTTGTTCTGTAACTGCTGGTTGTAAATAGGTAGCTGTTTGCCAGCAAGGCTGTTGTATTGGCTTAAAGGGTGGTAGTCTATCAGTGTTATGTTTAAAAAATCAGCTATTGGTCACATTACTGAAAGAAATGGCTCCATGTTTTACTCATATAGAGTCATAAACTGCACTTTCTGTCCCGTATGATCGACTTTGTTGCTACAGAAAGGATTTACACCAGAAGCAAGTGGCTTTACAAAATAAGTCCATAAAACCTGAAAAAAAAACATGACTGTCAAAGTCACTAACCACAATATGAACAGCTCACATGAGAACATCAAAACCGTCTGCTCACACACATTTTGTATACAATACTCCTCCCCTGTGTAAATGACAGGGATTGTGTAATTATAGTGTTAATATGACATAATGTTCAATCTGAAGATGTGTGGGGGCTTTCTGCAGACCGCCTGGATGAAACTATGCAGCTACATGAGCAAATATGAGCTCATCTCCAAATTCAGGTTTATGATTCAAACTTGGAGCGGAAAATTTTGATTCATGTGGATTCAGCAGTGATGGTTTCATATTCTTCTTCCAGTTCACCACTTTTGATTTATAGCTGGGAAACTCTATTAACCTACTTGGAGTAGAAAATTGCTGAAGCTCACTGCACCATGAAGGCGTAGCTTGTGTCTCATTGGTTGAAGACACAAATAAGTGTATCAAATTAAGGTTAACATGGTTTCTCATGATGCTAGACTCTTAAACAAATATGAGATAAGGGCTATTGCCAAATGTTCTTTGACCCTGTGTGTTACCTTTGGGTAAAGAGTCACAGAGTTTTTAAATTTTGTTGCCATTGTAGGACCTGCCCTGAGGAGCTGGCAGTCACCCAGCCAATAGAATTCCATTAATATTCATTACTTTCAGGGCAGAAAGTTAATGTTACCTCATCAAAATGTTATTTCTGTCCCACCCCACCAAGAAAAATATCTTTGAGAAAGCGATGTTTCAGATTTGATTTTAATACTGTCGTGCTTTTCTCTGGTGAAATCACTCACATGTACTGATGGGTTCAATGTTGAAATCAGGCTCCAAGGGGATTCATGATGAGGAGAAATGACTTAAAATGTCAAACTGTGGTTTAGATAAAAAATAAGATTAGAAGGCAAGCAACAGGTTATACATTAACTTGCAGGTTATGGGGCCACTTGAATATCTTTATTTTTATGTCAAATATCCTTCCCACTGACAGAGACAGGGATTTGTTTGTTGTTAGAATCAGCAACAACAACAACAAAAACTAAACTATACAGTGCTTAGAAAAATAACTCACCCCCCTTTTGAGGTTTTTGCCCTAGATTGTTGATGGATTAAAAAGACCTTTTTAGGTCATAGTAAGAATCCATTTCCCATCCAAAGGCTACAGCATTAAGACAAATGAAGGCTCCAAGGACTCTGTAAAAAAATGCTGTTTGAAAGAACAAGTCTGAGGATGAAGATTTCCAAGTCAAGGAAAATGGCACAGGCACAAATCTTCCCAGAGCAGGCCATCATCAAAAACTGAGTGACTTAGCCAGAATGGGACAAGCTAGAGAGGCCACCATGACTCCTATGAGGGACTTACAAGCTTGTGCAATGAGACAGGAGAGGCTGTGCGTTCTGGTGGGTGGGTTCTTAACCTGTCAAAACTTGGTATCAGTCTGGCAAAAAGAATTAAAATTGAAAAAGGAGGCTTTATTTTCTGATGGGACCATTTGAGAGCTACACCTGTTGGTTTTCACCAAACACTGGCATAGCAGTGTATGTAGACCATGCTATAAACCAAACGCTGCACAATTACACAAATACATCATCTTAACCCTGAAGCACAGTGGTGGCAGTGTCATGCTGTGGTGCTGTGATGCTTCTCAGCAGCAGGCCCAGGAAGGCTGGTAAAGGTGGAAGGTAAAATAAATACAGCAAAATGGAAGACATGATGCTGTCTGCAAGAGAACTGCAACATGGAAGTTTTCCAACAAAGACTAGGATTAATTTCAATTGCTTTGTAGAGATCTGTTTTCACTTTGACATGAAAAAGCGTTTTTCTGTTGCTCAGTGTAAAGAAAGCCAAATTAAACGGACACCAATTCAATGTTCTAAAAAAGATAAAAGGTGAAAACTTCCAATGCGGGGGTGTTGATTTTTATGGACACTGTATGTGTGGGAAATTCTACAATAGCTTCAGCTGTGTGGACATATTATAACAATATGCTACTATTTTAGAATTTAGACAATCCCGCCAGCTTGTCAAACTATTGGCTGCGAATGCAGATGAATAGGAGCAGGATCTGTGGTCCAGATGCACACACTCACTCTGCTCCCGATTGATGCCACGAAAAAGAACAGAAAGTCTCTGTGTGTTCCCGTCTTTCTCGTTCTCCCTCTATATTTGCTTCAAAAGATGATTTACTGGTAAAATACAGTACTTTTGAAGACCAATAGGAAGATGATGTGAATGGGATTTCTTGAACTAATTTAATTAACTGAATAAATCGCTATTCATAAAAGGAGGCTTCTAAGCAGTTTTGAAAGCCTTTGCAATGACAAAGACTAAAAGATGTCTACTAAAATGTTTATCTCACTACA
Organism: Helostoma temminkii; assembly: GCA_900302695.1. Lineage (NCBI taxonomy): Eukaryota > Metazoa > Chordata > Actinopteri > Anabantiformes > Helostomatidae > Helostoma > Helostoma temminkii. The sequence continues at coordinate 6,309 of OMLM01014204.1, read as the reverse complement.
CTTCTCATTTGCACTCATGTAAACAAAAACAGACTCAGTGTACATAAACCTTTTCACAAACTAATTCAAGTTTGGCACTGAGTTTGTAAGAGTGCTCTGTTCAGACGTTTATGTGAGGCCAAGACACATCTTCCACTGTGGCTGTTGCAGAGCCTGCTGTGTATCTGTGCAAACTTTCTAAGTTTCAATGTTTTTGCAAAGCCAAACATCAACATCTGCACTCATGTGAAGAGAAGCTTCTGTAATTACATTCAAGGAGCTTTCCATTTAAAACCAGTGGTACAGTTCAGCTGCAAAGCTGATGATTCAGTACTTTTATCTTAGCTTCACCGGGCTGGCCACAGAGAACAAGCCCATCAGAAAATCCAGTGAGCCCTGCTTGGTGTATTGAGAATTAGCCAGTGGATTCTTACTTGCTGTTTGTAGCATCAAAATGCGACATAAATTTAGTTTACATTTTCAAAAGAAGGCTCAGTGCAGTGAGAAAACAGGGTGTGAATAGTTTTTTGGCACAAATTCACCTAAAGCATCTGAGATTTAACCTAGGTCATCAAACAAAAATAAGGAAAAAGTAATAATGTTGAGACTGTCTGAGAGATTGTCCAGCGAAGTAAAAGCCACTGACATTTTTTCCATATCCTGGAGATGTGTAACTGTTATACCATCGCATTTTTCATCCACAATCATCAAGCTGAGCTTTGACAAATTATTGCAAACAGGAAAGTAAAAAAAACAATTCTCAGTGTTGGTTTGGCTATCAAAAAGCAATTTTCCATATCCAAAACCAAACAATCAGAACAACAACTTTAAGCCAATAATGGAGCAGAAAAATGCTTCACATGCCCCCAAAACTGATGCTACAATTCCTCAGCACAACCCAAGTATTTTGGTTTGTGCTATTATACAGCAAGTGAGCATTTAGTTATCTAAAATTAGATAACACAGCATTGAAATAGCTTTATTATTGAGTGTGGGTGCTGGAAGCAACACAGTGGTACATCCAAAACAGAACATTTGCTGTTCTCTATTCATGCATATTCAAGTTAGAGCCTCAAAAACCCTCAAGATCTGTTCTCGACTTTATTTATTGGTTGATTATGACCAAAAATACAAAACATCTCAAAACCGCAGCTCATGCAAATACAAGAGAACTCACGCTTAAATGTTACAGTCATTAGTTTTCTATGCTTTAAACAAGCACATGAAGTAATGTAAATCTGGGGCAAATGTATCCACTGCATGTCACTAACCTCACTCCGTACTGTGGATTAATGGTTAGGTCAGGGCTGCATGGTGTACCCTCCATACATGTGACACTACTTTGGTACAGCAGTTCTCATAGATGCAAGCCAGTGAGCTGCCTGCCTGGAAATGAGAGCACTTGTTTGCTTGGCATTTCCATGGTTTCCCCTGGATAGTGGCTTCAGAGAGGTGTGTGTGCATGTGTGTGTGTGTGTGTGTGTGTGTGCGGTTGATTGTGGCTGGGAAATTGTATGTACAAGAACACATTTGTCTCATGTTTTAAATTCATGGTATGCACACGTATCTGTCCACTTACACTAACGTGTTATGCCTTTATTTGGGCCTGTACTGTACGTGTGGATGCACTTTCAAGCTTGTATGAGGGTGAAAATGACGATCCCATTTGGCTTACTGAGCTGCATAATGTCTCATTCCTCTTTTGCACCGCAAGACCATTTGAGATGTGAATTCATGCAGTGGCTTGTTACTGAAATCCCAATGACACAACACTTTCCAGCAGACTCTATTTGTGCATCAGAGAGGTTCCCTTTTCGGATTACACTGGGCCTATTGTGCTCTGCACTGACATGAATGCTTACTTGATCATTTTATTCACTTCATTAAGGCTGGGTAATGACCACAAAGGTTTATAGTGGGTGGCAAAGCTATGAGCATAGTTGCAGAAATTTATATCAATATAGACTATTCTCAGTTTTAGTCTGTTTTCACATATAGACTCACATATGGACAATTCCCACAGCTGAAAATTGGCAAACTTCACTTCAAAACTTCATGGGGAGCATCTTAGGCTGGGTCTCATTGCTGTCTGACCTCCCATTGGCCAAAAATAGGGCCCATGTGAATCTGCAGGTCTGACCTTTCTTTTTCACAACAGTTTTATGTAAGAAAAAAGTTGTTCATCACAATTGAACTACAACCTGCTATCGGCTTGTCCCAGCTGAAAGCAAGATGCCATGTACTTCCTCTGGCATTGTCGTGCATTTTCATTAAAGTTTGTAGAACAAAAGTTGGCGAGAACTTCAAACAATGTGGCCTGGGTCAACTCAGTACCTACATAACATACCCTAACATCATATTGGCTTTGTCCAGCTGAAAGTAAAACCCTTTTTTCATAAATGAATGCAACAGGAATTTAACTCCAACCTCCTGTTGGTCTCTTTCATAGTAGGAAATTATAAGCCTCTAAAAATCTTAATATGCTTTTGCATTTTGTGTTTGATGAAAGTTTCATTCATTTTAGTTTTTTTCTTTGTTCGAAATTGTTACTGAAGTCCCAGGCACGAACGGAAAATGTGTCAAGTTAAATTATAAAACAATGTGTTTAAAAAACTACATTTTCATTACAATTATTTTATTTAAGGGCTGAGGTGACACGAAGGCAGTTTTCATTATTAATATTAAAGTTATTAATTAGTTAAAGGCATTTCCCACTTCTAAGTGCCTCTTAGCTGGGTGCGTCTGGGTGTTTACCTACTTCACTGATCAAGGAACTTTTGTTGAGAGATAAGAGCCTTCATTGTTTGAGTGACCCTGAGAGCTTGACCGAAAACAAACTGGCTACTGCTCATTGCTAAAGCGAATAACACCATATTAATAACACTGTTCACAGACCTTGACCTTCTTTATCTCACTTCCAGCTAAGAAATTAACAGCTACTGTGTCCCACATGGGAAGCAGGAGGAGGGTTGGAAGAGGATTGGCCTGTTTTGATTGGTGGGAAACTTTCCGATAAGAGAGACAGATGGCATGAGGAAGCATTTTGCAGCAACCTTGGCTGAAGTGCAAATTGTTGGAGGAGACGTGCAGAAAGAATCTGATGGTATCTGCTGACCAACTGCTGCAACTTGACCTCTCATGTCATTCATGGGAGAGACCAGTTAGCAGGCAGAGTATGTTGAGAGGAGGCCATGAAAGTGAAACAACAATAATGCCTGTGAGATGTAATATATTTTGCCTTAATTGCAATGAAGGAAGTGCGTTGCTGTTTTCTCAAAACCAGTCTGAAAATATTGTATGTTGTTGGTGAACATTTCTCCTTGTGTCATCTAAATTTAATCTTCCTATCACTGTCATTTAAAAAATATTATAGAAAGTGAAGTGTGAGAATTATGTTATTATGAAGCTTGTTAGGTTTCAGTTCTCCTTCAAATCACTTTATGGGCTAAAAGTTTGCTCTCATGCTTTCCTAACTATATGAGATGTATGCAGAACTACTGAAGCAAACAAACTCCAAGGTTTTGTGTTGTGGCAGACATGCTAAGGAAACAAATGTTTTAATTTATTAGTCTACATTTATTAGTCCTATATTTTCTAGTTTTCACAGCAACACACCCAGCAGCATCAACTCTCGGTGGCACCCATCTCTGTTATATGACAAATAAATACCCAGGATTGAGAGAGCAACTATAAGAAGTGGTGGACTGGTGTGATGCATTCACTTTGCAGTAATGGACTGTAGAGTTCTAAATCCTGTTATTATTGCTTACTAATTTTAAAATATAAATTATTATTATTATTAAAAATTTTACATTCTATTTCTAGGGCTCTGGGTTGAGGTACAGTCAAAACCAATGTTATATATTCTCGCGAGATTTCGAGGGAACACACCTGTAATTAACTTTGAGTGGTCCGGCAGTGTGGTGTTTGTTCGTTCCTATGTTCAAAATGTGGTTATTTTCGACTATCGAGACTAGTTTACTCAGGAAAATGTTTTTATATATACGAAAAACTTCCAGTTATCCAAAGGCTCGGCAGATGTTAACCTGCTCTCACACCCTGCCAACGCAAGCTAACACCTTTGACCATGTCAACATCTAACGTTAGCTCACAGATCTCGCTACCTCCCGGTAAGACATGGATTAACTAGTAACTGAATTTGAAATGGTAACAATTTATGTTAAGAAATGTTTATTTTTGTTGTGTATATAGTTAAACGGCACGCTACTAATTTAACTAGCAAGCACTCTGCTAGCAGTTAGCATGCTAGCTAGCTATTAGGTAATTGTGAACTGTTCTAGCTAGTTGGCTAAAGTTACTAATGTAGTTAACTAGCTGGATACTAAGCATGCATATATTATGGAAGCATAACGTTAGCCAATGTCACTCTAAAGTCTGTTATTTTCTTTTTCTAAGTGTTTCTACGTGTTTATTGATACTTGAGAGGGAAAGCATTGGTGTAGTTAATTAACATTAGCATGATGTGGCCTTTATCTCACAATGAAAATTAAACATTTACTCGGCTGTTGTGCTACAGTTTAGAAAGTAGTGAAGCAATTAAAAGCGATTAGGAGACATTTATGTTAGCCAGTAGAAAGTTTAAAGTATGGCATTGGTGGAGTACTTTCTTATTTATTCGGATTTATAGCAAATTACTCTGCATAGAAGAAGAATGTATGGTATTATATACTGTTGGTTAACCAATACATTTGCCTGTTATAGGCTGCCTTTGTCTGTTGTCTTTTGTGATAAAATAACAATTATATAAATGCTATATATATGGCGATGTGCATTTTTTGTAGACACTGCAGGTCATAATTGGGTATGTTTTTTTTCTCACTGCTGTATTTGCTCCTTGCTGTTGTAGATAAATTGCTTGTGTAGTTTCACTTTAACCTCTGTGCTACTTCATTCTTTGTGGTTGACTCACTTCATCTCAGCAGCTCACTGATACTTTACTTACTCAGGTTAAAGGCAAAATAACTCACTGATTATACCGATTAAAATGCCATGAGTGCATTTTTCATGAATTAGTTAACCGTGTCCCCTAGATTTTGAAATGAACTCACAATATGTACACATTTACCTGACAATACATGCGCTTGCAGCAGATTTACAGTGCAGTAGTGGTGTTTTATCTGCACTTCCCTGGTTTCAGTTGTCAAACATTTTTATTCAAAGTAATTTACAAGTAAAAAATGTACATACAAATCAGAAACAGTTTGGGGTTCAGTGGTTCAGCCACTGACCCTGCGATTAGTGTATGACATACTGTACCTCTGGAGCTACAGCTGCCCTTTATGTGTTGAGTATTTTGGTATAAAAAAGGGGACAGTACTGTTCTTTTCCCCTTACTCACAAAATGTAGGTTAGTCAATGTTTGGATTATATTCTACTCTCTCCTCTTGCTTTCGGCCAGGCCTGTACAGTAAAACCCTAGACCTGAATGGAGAATAAAAGCTGCAGCTGTGGGAGCAGCAGGCAGTCAGACAAAAGTAAATGGAGTCATTCTCTAAATCAAGGCCAGCTCATTGCGCTGCTGCCGTTGTAACCCAATTATTCTCAGGCCACATGTTCTCAGAGTGGAGGCAAAAGGGGGAAGCCTTCCCTCTCTCTCCCCTGCAGTCACCCCATAAAAACACGGGGGAAGAAAGAGAGGGTGGCATGGAGATGAAGTAGGGAAATTCAGTGTTATTCCCTGTGACCCAAGAGTAAAGTCAGTTTTAAATGTGTTGTGGTTGAGGGTTGGTATATATTGTAGTGTGGTGTTTATAGAAAGAAAAATTGTGGGCTAAAAATTGTAATATACAGAGGAATTCCCCTTTGATCGTACATAGCCTTAGATATGCAATATGAGGACAGTGAGATAATGGCTTGTAAGGCAGTACAGGTAATTGTAATCCTGTGCAAAAGGGAGCATGTCAGTGAACAAGTAAAAGAAACTGCAGGCTCAACATAGATGGAGGCAGCTCCAGAGGATGTGGTTTGCTCCACAGTATAGTAACAAGTAATAAATGAGGTGAGACTGAGAAGTTGTTGCAGGGTAACACACGTTTAAAAATCCTTACTCTTTGCAATATGTTAAAACCTCCTTCCTCTCCTTTTGTCATATTCAGCTACTTCTGCCCAAGATTTACATTTTCCTCCTTGCATCTCTATGAATATGGGCTTTCCTGACAGCACAAATATGGTGAGTTGTTTATAATAATAATAATAATAATAATAATAATAATAATATTATAATTAATATTATTATTATTATTATTATTATTATTATTAATAATAATAATAATACAGATATACTGTATTAATTCCAGATATATAAAATAT
>OMLM01014201.1:45937-56313 GCA_900302695.1 Helostoma temminkii | reverse complement strand
GGAGGAGGAGGAGGAGGAGGGGGAGGAAGAAGAGGCTGAAGTGGAGGAGGAGGAGGAGGATGAGGATGAAGAGCATGAGAAGAAACCTGGAGCAGCTGCACCTGAGGGAGATGAAGATGAAGATGATGAAGATGAAGAGGAGGATGAAGTTTCTCCTGAACCTGTTTCCACTTCAGAAGATGAAGACTCGGCTGAGTCTCCTGATTCTGACTCTGACGCACCGGCTGGTGTCAAAGACAGTGATGAAGCAACTCTACCTGATGAAGAGGATACCAGTGATGCTGCCTTCACTGACACGTCAGACATCAGTGAATCCGAGCTTCTCTCCAGTGAAGAAGAGGAAGAGGAGGAAGAGGATGATGAAGATGATGAAGACGACAGATTAGCTGAAGGCATCACAACATCTGATAGCGATGTCGCCGCTTCAGAAGATACAGATGAAGATGATGATGTGGAGCTCGATCTTCCTCATATCCCTGCTGCAAGCGAGGATGATGAAGACAAGATTGCTGAAGAGGAAGAAGATGTCAAACTTGCCGAAGATACTGACGATCTGGACCAATCAGATGAGGACATGTCTGTTGCCTCCTCTGAGCACTTTGCAGATGATGAAGATGATGAGGAAGACAGAGACCTTGAAGATGAAGATCTCGGCCTCGATAAAGACATCCACATAGAGCAACCTGAAGAGTACACCGCTGATGATGATGATGATGATGATGATGATGCCGATGACGAAAAAAAGAAAGAAGAGGATGAGGAGGATGAGGAGGAGGAAGAGGTCCCTCCTCTGGAGAGTACAGACAGTGGAGTTTTAGGTGATGAAGATGAGGATGACATTGCTCTTAAAAGCGATGAAGAGTCTTTTGGAGAAACCGTCTTCAGTGATGATGATGAAGATGAACTTAAAGACGAAGTCACATCAGAGTCCTTAGCAAGTGAGGATGAAGAAGATGAAGATGATGATGATGGTGTTGACATCTTGCAGCTTGCAGGTGCAGTGCATCATTTTCAACACTATTAAATATGATATTAAAACGCTTAAATCAGTGTTCACACTGAATTACACTGTAGTTCACTATATAATTATGTAAAAAGAGAAAATGACAAATGGAAATATAGTTTTATTGTGTACATATATGTAATTTTAGTTTAATATGCTGTGATTTATTTATAATATACAAACTGATTCTTATTTTATTATGAGTTCTTCTATTTGAGGCAATAAGTACCACATTGAATGCTGTTTTGTCTAATTGTAGCTGCCACTGCAGCTGCGTTCACTGTCCAGGAGGAGGCAGCAAAGACTGAGGCAGATGATGGTGACAAAGAGGAAGAGATCAGTGAGGCTGGTGATGAAGAGACTGAGGAAGGTGAAACACAAGAAACTGGTGAGTTTCTTCAGCTGCTGTGTTTCCTCGTTGTTAATTAACATGAGCTAATCAAAAATAATAAATGGAGTTAACTCTTTTTCTAAACCCTTTAAGATTTCCAGGCAGTGTCATTCTTATAGCCGAATGTGTGTATGACTTTAATATTTAGTATTTTATTCATATGTGGCAGTATCAGTCTTTTTATTGTATCAATCTGATGTTTACTTCATCTACAGTGCAGGGAAGCTACAGCACAACACACAGCACTACATAATACTATATAATAAAATAAATATTAAAATTAAATATGAAGTTGTTCATCTAACCACACATTATTTGTTCATTATTTGAATTCAGCATCATGTGAACATTATTTCTTCTTTAAGTTACAGTCATGTACTTTATGATAAAATGGATTTTTTAAGGCTAAAAATTTCATCAGATCTATTTTAGTCAAGTGTGGAACTGTTTGTTATTATATTATTATTATTGTTATTATTAGGTTTCTGTGGAATCATATTTCTGCTGAATTGTTCTATTATTATCAAATTACCCTAACAACTGCTGTTCATTCATAAGTCTTAAATTATTTTATTTCTTCCACATTAATGTTATCAATCACCTTATTAATGAATAAAACGCACTATTAAAACATTTCCTGTATTCAGCTGCCAGTCAGCCTGCGGCTCTAGAGGAAGAGGATGAGGAAGCACACGAGGAGCCGAGAGCTAAACACCAGAAATCTGTAGATGAACCTGAAGATAGAAAAGAGGAGTATGACGAAGATGACGATGAGGAGAAGGCAACAGTGGGTGTGACTAAACCTGTGCCTGAACCACAGAAGGAAGCACCAAAGACTGAACCTGCAGGTCAGACACTGAGAATAATAAGTGAGGATTATTGAATAATATTTAAATTCAGTCCTTAACTTTGTGCTTTGTGACTTCAGTGTGTCCGTGTATGCATTCTGCAAAGGCCAAAGAGTCTGTCACCAAGACTGAAGAGAAAAAAGGTTTGTGATACGTCCACAGTGTCAGATGATCACATTTCATCCGATGATGATGTGATTTGAAGAAATAAATCCTATTGCCATTTTATATTGGTGATGGCTTCAAATCAACACCAATACTTAAGTATAAAATAATGAGAATACAAGTTCTTGCATGAAAGCTGTCTTCTGTTTCATATATGTAGGAATATAAAATTAATTTGCTATGATAAGTGTATTCTACTGTCTGTAGAGCAGTGGCAGAAATAAATCACTGTGAGAATATCACCGTGTGGTGCTGTGATCTCATGTTTGTGTTTTCAGAGGCTCCCAGGAGGGTTTCAGCTGTGAGAAGGAGAAAAGGTACAATTTCAGTGCTTTCCATTAAAGCTGCAAACATAATCGTCATTCAAAATCATATTAAAAAGTTCATTACAACCAAAGTTAATTTATGTTTGATGTCTTGTACGTTCAAACTACTTTATAGAATGAATTCAGTTTATGTTCATGTGTTTTCCTTTATGTTAAGAGCGTGAAGCTGTGAAGACAGAAAAGCCAAAAAGCAAAGGTAACACCATGACATAACATCTTAATACCGATTATGGCCAAATCTAAACATATGCAATGATCCGTACCGTGGACAAAACAAATAAACAATTAACAAATAAAATTATGCGTGTGAATGTGTGGGATCCAGCTCTTCCCAGGATTGCAGCTTTGGATACAAAAATCAGGAGGGTCAGAAGATTTCCTCTTTTCCTCAGAGGTACAGTTAAGAGATTTATGGGTCTATAACAGTGTGTTTCTGAATCAATGAACAAATCAATGAGGATTGAATTTAAAATGAGTTTAAGTTGTAAGTTGTGGATAGAGTGTGATCTTGCTGTATGGATAGTTTGTCTGGAAACATCTGTCACTTTTAGACAATGATAAAGATTTTCACAGTTTCTATTAGAGCTAAATTAATGTAAAGTTTTATTTTGCAAACTACAAGACAAACCCAAGAGGGAGGAGAAGACCAAGACTTCCAAAGCAGGTAGTGTAGCCACTAATGCATCACATTTACACTCCTGAGAGGACATAGCAATAGTAGCCTAAGATATGTGCATAAAAAATTAAGATCAATGTAAAAATGACGTTTTTACATATGGCCATTTGTATTGATAGAGACAAAGACCAAAAAACAAGAAGAAGTCACAGTACCTGCACAAGAAGGTAAAACAGATGTTTTCTTTATGATTCGAAAAAGGCTTTATCTAATAATAAATGTAGAATATATATGTAATTATTCTCATGATCTAACCTCTAGAGCCAACCAACATGTTCTCCATTGTTTGTTTTAGTTGGCCCTTGCAGACCTGCACCAGTCTACTGCCCATCTCCACCTGGATGGTACGGTAAGTAGCACAGAATTTGTATCATACTGGGAAAACGAATATCTGATTTAGTAACTCTGGCTATTTCATGCTTCATCAAACATGCTGGTCTCTTTAATTTATCTGCAAATGTCAGCTTATATGTCAAATTAACTGTATCTTCCAGTTCATCACGTTGTAACAGACAATCCGTACCCTCCTCCAACCTCGTCAGGTATTCACACCAGCTATAATACAATCAAAGTAAACATATATTTAAGTCAAATGTAATAGTCAGATTTTATGTATCACTGGCTTCAACATACCATCATACTTTTTTTTATTTTCGGCTCCAGCTAGTCCTGTTCTGACTGCACACCCAGTCCAACCTGGAGCTCCACCAGTGCAGCCTTTTTATCAACAAGCACCTCCACCATTGCAGCCTCTATACGCACAGTATCAACCATATCAGCCGCCACTGCAGCCCATTATGCAGCCTCAACCTGATCCATTGCAGCCAGTCCAGCCACTCCTGCCTGTGCAGCCAGAAGTGCCAGAACAAGAGGCTCCTGCTCAGCCTGAGATCCAGACTCCGGCTGCTGAAGCTCAGCCAGCTGCAGCTCCAGTTCAAGGTAAGAAGGACTTTGATTGTGTCCAAACTGTAAGAGATTTACATGATTAAAATTATATCACTATCTATAACACTTCATTATATTTTTCAGAAATGTTTACTGATTACAAAGACACAGCTTGTGGACAATATTCTTAATACGATATCTGTGCGACATTTGGCCTCTGTACAAAACAACATGTCAGTCAACACCATAAAGTACATCTATCCATCCATTCATTTTCTGAACCGCTTAGTCCTCGTAGGGGTCACAGGTGTGCTGGAACCTATACCAGCTGTCATATGGATGAGAGGTGGGGTACACCCTGGACAGGTCGCCAGTCTATCGCAGGGCCACAATTAGACAAACAACTATTTACACTCTCACCCACATCTACGGGCAATTTTTAGAGTCCTCAGTTAACCTGGCTGTATGTCTCTGAACTGTGGGAGGAAGCCGGAGTGCCCTGAGAGAACCCACGCAAACAAGGGGAGAACATGCAAACTCCACACAGAAAGATCCTGACTGACCCAGGGATTGAACCCAGGATCATAAAGTACATATATCATTTAATATCTGGAACACTGCCATCAAATTTCTTGTACTCCTGTCCATGGACTACAGGTGAAATTTAACTATATAGCTATTTTTGTTGCAGTCTAGGACAGTCCTCTGGTCCTGCTAAATTAACAAATAGTAAAAAACTAATAAAATGTGTTGCAGGTTCAGTCTCTAGTTCAGGTAAAGTTGCAGACCGGTGTACAGAAGATAACAAATCTTTCAAGCAATAGCAGCTTATTTTACAGCTCTACATCACTGACGAGCTACAATATGAGCTATTGAAATTCTACAGGAAAATGTCAAAGTATCTGCCCACGAACTACAGAAACCATTCAGAATGTTTAAAGCAGAACCAATGTAATGTTTTGAGTCAAAGACTCTTAAATGCTGCGATAGGACCTGAAGCACCAGGAAGGGACCGAAGTCCCCTCAAGCCAATGTGCAAAGCTGATAACAGAAGAGGATGCAAAAAGGGTTCACACCATATTTAAGCCTGAGCAGTGTTTGTCTCATTTACTAGTAAATTCTCTATTATCTAGTTTAAGGACTTGCATGAAATAGGGGTCATATATATATATTTATATGGAAAAATCTGAGTTCACAAACTTTCAGATAGCACTGTACATGAAATGCTCTTACAAATAAACTTTCCTTGTTAATGTTTATGAATAAAATAAGTTATCTATAATGTCAAATTATTGGATCCACTAAGGTGCAAAACGTCTTTAAAAATGATGAGAATGAAAAAGTAATGTGTTTCAGAATACATACATATTACTAAAACAGGGAATTAATATTTGTAACAAAAGCACAAACTGTACATCTTAGCCTCTTAGTATATTCATGAATGAGTCACAGAATTTAAAGGTATTTTATTGTTACAGTTTAGTTAGAATATGTAGCTACAAACATTTTTATAAATTATTTAAATTCCTTGTCCTTTAAGAGCCAAAGACTGAAGAGGAAGAAGTGAAGGTCGATTCCACCAAGACAGGTACATTTGACTTAAAAGATTAAAGTCACAAATAATAACACATCTCTTGAATACAGCAGGTGCACAGTATTACTATCTGGTCATTTTCAGCTGCAGAGAAGAAAACCAAAGCTGGTGATTCAGACAAAGGTACAGTACTGTACTGCATGCTTGCTTTAAGTGCTTAATTTGTCAGCCAACTGGAATACTTTTACAGTAGCAGTGATATACATCACAATATGTACAAATACCTCCGCTATGGAAAATGTACTCTGAACAGTCATTTCACTCCAATTATCCCCTCAGAGCCAACAGCAGCCAAAGAGAAAGCAAAGAAAGGTAATTTATATTTACAGCTGAGTAATTTGGTGTTTTTACTGCCATGTACTTCAGTGTTGTTATGAATAATACAGACAGTGATTTGAGCTTTGTGCAGTTGGAAATATACACACATATTTACACACTTAAAATAAGTGTTAAAGTGTAAAATAATTGCTATAATTCAAAACATTTTCCAATTCTAGATGCTGCTGCTTCCAAAGACAAAACCAAAGCAGGCACTGCACAAAAAGGTGAAGAACTTAACTATGGATGTATACATCTTGGGGAGTATATGTATTCTATTAAGAAAATATGATGTTTTTAAACATCTGTTGCTTCAGGGCCAGCTGCAAAAAAAGAGAAAGCCAAAAGTCCTACAGTGGTTAGGAAAGGTACATTTTTAGTACAATAAGTTATTGTTAAAATGATGGAAAAACAAGAGTTTATTAAGTTATTTTAGGTCTATTATTTACTTGGGATTTTATTTTTACAGAGGCACCTAAAAAGGAAAAAACTAAAACTGGTGTTGCTGCTAAGAAAGGTAAAACATTATTAGGCCATAAATGTTGAAAATTCTGTTCAATTGAACAGAGGACCTCCCTCTTTCATTTGAATTGTTTTACCAAGAAAACAAATTATGCAGGCCACTAATCTCAACTCTTTGCTCATTATGTCAGAGCCTGCAGCTGCACAACAGAGAAGGAAATCAGTCTCTGAAAAGACAGGTAACTAACTACCGACATTACTTTGCATAAAGATCAATCATCATTCACATCAGTGACGTGAAAGATGATTGGAAACTAATTGTTTTTTCTCCCCCTCTGAAGCATCACCTGTCAGGAGCAAAGCCAAGGCATCTACAAGGAAGAAAGGTAAAACTCTGAACATGTGAGCGTTAATACAATAAAATGTTGTACTTTAAGATTTTGATCATCCAGTTTAGCATGATTTCTTATTTTTATTATATTTGCTGATTGTGCAGAACCATAATTTAATCTAAGATAGGATATTAGGATATTAATTTAAATTTATGGTATGACTTTCTCCTAAACAGAGCCAGATTCAGAACCCCGTCCACAGCCAATCAGACTGAGACGAAGACTAGAACTTGTAAAGACGGCGAATGTGACCTCCCAGGCAAAAGAGAAACCTGCCAGATCTTTGTCCGAATCAGGTGACTGACATGGAACCCTAATTTATCTACCTTGAGCATTTAAGAGCGGCACACTTAAACTGAAATCTAAATTCTTCTAAATCTAATTTAAATCCAAATTTTCATTTTTTGTTTTCATTTTCAGCAAAGAAAAGATTCCTGGGAGACAAGAAAAGTAAGCAAGCATTGTTAAGCTAATGTATGTAAGTTTATATTTCTTTTGGTACTTTGGGTGCAAGTGTATATAAATGTGGCACTTTCAAGGGTGTTGATGTTTTTGTGTTAATGAGAAACCACCTGAATGCATTTTATCAATGTCCTAGAGCTGTGATCTACTTGGACAGTTTCATATTTTTGTATTTCAACATTTGGGCAGTTCTTTAAATGACAAGATGGAAATGACTCATGTTTGTCTAGTAAAAAAATAAAGTCACAAATAGCTTTGCATAAGGACTAGAAACAGAGCTAGAACTCTACCTGAATGTGTTTGATTGCAACAGATGCCTACCAGCAGCTCAAGACTCAAAGAATTGTATTAATCATAGGGAGATTTTGCTTCTCCAAAGCTCAAAATTAAACACTTTGTTTTAGTCAAAAAAGAAAAAAAAAAATACAGAAGAGCAAGACCATCAGTTTGTGGTGTTGCATCAGACTTTTAACCCTTTTTTCACAGCCACCCCGACGTATTAGTGAGGTGGTGGCCCCCCCTCTTCAAGGCGCCTTTGCCTATTTACGCTGCATTTTAAAACAACTGTCGGAAACGCTAGTGTTCGTTTGACACAGGTACAGGAAGCCTGGTTTTAGTGGCTGAGCTTTAATGTGACGTGTAACATGCACATCAGTTATTCATCACTTTCTAAACACTATTGGAGGATTAGATGTGTGTGCTTTAACTAGTTTTGCACATTTAAGACATGATTTTAACTCAAATACAGTTGATGCACATCGAGTACAATGTAGGTAAGAGAAATGCCGAGATCACTACGAAGTGTAGCTCTGCAGTAGGAAGGAATTAAAGTGGAAATCAGACTGGGTTCTGGTTAAATATAAAAATACACTCCAACCTCTGCTTTCCAGTGTAGCCAGGCAGGTAAGAGGTGAATTTTTCTAAAAATAACCAGAGTTCTATATGGAACAGGGTAGTGTGCAGTCTCTACTGGCATCCTTGCACAAATCACACCGCTTGAAAACATAGTCACACGTTATGTGATTAAATGGGCTGTTTTGCATAATAAAGTTATAATTAGCTCTAATATCATGCTGTTACACAGGGAGGATAATAATATTGTAAAGATATTAAATGTACACCACAATTATTAAAAGTTATTTGGCAGGCTGTGATATCTCTTGTCTTTTCTCTTGTAGGCAAAGCTGAACAGACTGAAAGGAAATCTGTCAAGAACGTTCAAGGTATGGATCTACTTTATAGTAGAATCAGAAATCTAATATGTGATACGTACATTGAATTGTATCTGTCCTCTCTCAAAATTTAGATAAAGAGAAATCGCCAACACAGCCTAGTGAGTATAACACAGTAAAACATAACATTTTACCCAGTACACCCAGTCGTCATGACTGTTAACACTTCTGTGCACTCAAGACAAAAAGTTATTTAATTCCTGCCCAGATAATGCTTCATCCAAGAGGGTTTATCAGTTCTACTGATCGGTCAAGACGCTTAGGCTCAAAAAACCTCTTTGAGTAACCATGTCATCATTCATCAGAGCTGCATGACTGAAGTGTGAATTGGTGTCAAACTGCTTGTTAATGAGTGGCATGAGTTGTACAGTATATAGCATATGTGGCATCTCAGGCGCCCTTTATTGAGCTCTACTATTATTTAGGTTTGACATGGGGGGAATGTTTTCTCTCATTACAGAGAGTATAAACTGTATTTAGGACATGATGTCTGCTTATTTGATGATTTGTAAGCCTTCAGATCTTTCACCAGTGAGCTCTGAGCATCATTCCTCAAGACAACAGTAGGTTGTATACCTACAACCAGACTGAGTATTCTTTGCAATCAACTATGTGTACTGGTGTTTCATTTTAAGGCAAGAAATTTACCAGATGGCATTATAACTCTGCAATACAGGTAGAAGTACCAGAAAGTAACATAGAAATACCAGTTCAATGCTTTATTCAAGTTGAAGCACAGCAATAACTACATGCTAAATTAAAATGTACTTTAAGTACAGAAGTATTCCTTTGGGAAGCTGGTTTCCCTAAGCAGCAATCTGACTCAAGCATCAATCAATCAATCATTTGAATGAAGTAATAAAGCCTCTTAAATCATTTTATTTATTTTACAACAAAGTACTAGTATCACCTGACGTATGCAGCCACATGGACACAGTGGTGCTATTGAGTGTTTTACTTGCTGAAAGTAATGCTTGATACCATATTTTTGTTGTTCATAGAGAATTGGAAAAGAGCTTCCTGTAAGTCTGAGGTATTCAGTTAATTTCCCCCTATCCTTCCACTGGTTGACTCAATATGAAGAGACGTTCTCTCTTAATGACATTAGAAACATTAAGTGATTAGATTTTAATGAGATTATCTGATTGAGGCGGGATTACTGATCTTTTGAAGCGCCTTGAATTACTGGAAGAGATTATGGACTTTGACGAATACAGCAATAACAACACTTGGCTGGGCTGATAAAATTCATTAACCAAAACGCATCAAATTGGGGTATTGGTGTTCTCTTCTTACCGAGTCATCCAGTGGAGTATCAACACCACCACCTACTGAAGTGACTCAAAGTGACTTACACTATTGCACATAGTAACTCCTGTCTCTTAGGATTTGATAAGAATGTTAATTATCATGCCCAAACTTGAAGATACAGTGTCTAAGATTTAGAGTGATTGAGAGTGTATTTTCTTTAGCTAAGAATGAACTTTTTGTATCTACACAGGTAGTCTCCTTTCAAACAGGCAGCCATGTTGTACCACAATGTTCCTACAGTAGCCCACAGTGGACAAATCAAGCGAAATGTTACTACAGCATAGGAAAAGTAAAAATATTTACTATTATTC
>OMLM01014201.1:25802-45917 GCA_900302695.1 Helostoma temminkii | reverse complement strand
AGTATAGTTTTACATACTAAATAGGTAATTAAATGCGTAATTATGCGTAAGGTAATTAAATTCTCAATATATATAGTTATGTAAACTAACAATCCTGTCACCTAAAAAATATATACTATGATAGGCTAAAACTAAACTGCAATCACAAATGTTTTTGTAGGGAAAGTTAATCAAGCTTACATTACTGTCAACATAATGACCATATGTTCACATATATTCTGTTATAGAAAGAAAACATCACACTGCTCACTGAAATAATGTAAAACTGATAAAAGTAATAAACATTTATTGAAAATTAAATCATTTAAAAAAAAAATCAGACATTGCTTTTGAATTGTGGTTTAACAGAAGCATTAAAAAATGATGGTACACGTCACCTAATATTTTGTACAACCTTTTGAGGCAATCACTGCAATCAAACTGTAACTCTCAATAAGGAAGACAGATATTTAGGCCCACTCCTTGTAAGCAAACTGTTCCAATTTGTCTCATCTGTCCGAAGTACATTTTCTCAGAAGCTTTGTGGCTTGGCACTATGCATTTTGGAATTTTTTATGATTTACTTTCAACACTGGAGTCCTCCTTGGTCGCCTTCCATAAAGTCCATTTTGGCTCAAACAGTGACGGATGGTGCAATCTGGCAGTGATGTACCTTGACATTGGAGTTCACCTCTAATCTCTTTTGAAGTTGTTCTGCACTCTTTGGTTACCATTTGCATTATCCCTTTCTTCAATTTGTCATCAATTTTTCTCTTGCGGCCTGCCACAACCAGGGAGTTTGGCTACAGTCCCGTGGACCTTAAACGTCTGAATAATATGTGACACTGTAGTGGCAGGAACATCAAACTGCTTGGAGATGGTCTTAAAGCCTTTACCTTTAACAAGTTTGTTCATACATTTCTTTCTAATCTCCTGAGACAATTCTCTCCTTGGCTTTCTGTGGTCCATGTTCTTTGTGGTACACACCATGATACCAAACAACACAGTGACTACTTTTCACACTCTAAATAGGCAAAACCAGATTACAAGTTTGAAGACACTTGTGATGCTAGCAGAACACACTTTAGTTTTATCATTACTTTTGTCAGTTTCAAATTATTTCAGTGAGCATTGAGTTTTTCCTCTCTTTAACAGATAGGTATATAATAGCTATAACATCCAGATATATGACGCCAACTTTTTAAATGTGTTTTATGTTGGGGTACAGACAGTCACAGCACTGTGTTAGGGTAAGGGAAAGATTGTGGGGGGGAATTAATAAAGAAAAATCTGTCACTTCACACGCAATGTCAGCACCTAAATTGATATACAAACCCAATCCGTCTCCAACTCTAACCAATTTTCATGCCTAAACACAACCTCTAACAGGCCTGTGGTCTCGAACTTGACTGGTCAGTCAGCAGCTTCTCAGTTCTCAACATAATTCATCCACCTCCTTGCAACTCGCCTCTTACTCGTCACAAAATGTGACACTTCATTCATTCACAAAATACGTTACTTGACAGCATAGTAAAAAGTTCCCTACAAAAACGTAATCAAAATTGCAGTTTAGTTGTTCAGGATAATGTTGACATTTGCCTGCTTGATACAGTCATAGATGACAACATGGTACTTGACATCCACTGTCCATTATTTTATGCCAAAAAAGGAAGGAACGACAACTCTAAATCTTAAACACTGCACCCTTTATTTCACAGTTTTATTTTGCTACAACTTTTGGATTTGGGTTGTTTTGGATGTTTGAAGCAAGCAGGCAGAGAAGACAAACATCCACGTAACTGTGGAGATGAGTTTATTTTTTGAGATTAAACGACCCATCAACCAAATAATTAACCAATATTTACAGTATATGGTCTGTTCCATGCATGAAGTACCTTTCTTTAGACTTTAGTTTACAGAAAAGATCTATATTTGAAATAACATTATTAACTTTATAAGTCAGTAAAAACAATGTCTCTAAGTGGGTATATCACAAATGTGTTTAAATACTAAGGAACAGACAATTATCCTAACACTGTTGGTTGTCAACTTCTGATCTACAATACTGACTGGAGAAGGCATTTATCTACCATAAGCAATTCAATCTGTTAGAAAGTTCAAAACTTTCTAATATTATATTAGCACTGAGTCCTGCATGTCTTTTCAACATCTAAGAATCTGTCTCAACACAAATGTCTTGTCAGTTGGATCTTACATGAGACAGAGGAGCAAAGATCACAGCGTGAAGTCCCTTTTCCTCTTTGCCCAGACTCTTTCATCTTAAATGCATGTAGACATTCACAACCATTTGTCATGTTATTTTCTTCCACAAATTCACATATAATTCCAGTATTTCAACATTTTTTAATGCCCATTTCTTGCAGAAGAGCCTCAGACTGAAGACAATACAACAGAAAAGAAGAAAACAGGTAAGAGTTGCTGTTTATTGTTGGTTTGTAAGTGAGGGATTTAAAAGTCATTTACTGAACCTGTGGCCTTCTGGTTGGTGACATTTTTCTTTTTAAAGGATGACTAGTTTTATTTTGCATTACCTTTGGAAAAAAACATCAAGGTTTTGTAAAATTGTTAATATTGCCAGTTTGTTTTAGTTCCAGACCTTGATATTCGTGAAAGTTGGGGATTAAACTGACACATGGTGTCTGAACCAGTACAATCAACTATTACCTGTCCTTGGTTTACGTTTATTTTAAACCACATCATTATCAATCACCTATTCACCTCTTACTGTCTTCACAGGCCAAAGATACTTCCAGTGCGTTTATGTCCCTGGCAAAAATGCACAGTACCCACTGCGACCTTTCACCCCAGTGATGTCCCCTACCATGATGTCCCCAGCACTCAGGTCGATGCTGGAGCAGCAAAGAGCAGCCAGGGCATCGGGGCAATAGGACAAACTTGACCTCTCACATGTGTGATAAAACGGCACATCTGGGCCACTAGGGGGAGCCAGTCAGTGGCATATTTACATTTTAATGATAGTCACAGACAGAAAAGTGGACAGAGCTATCGTCTTTAACTTATTTATGTATTTATTTTCTTTGTCTTTGTGGTCGAGTTCCTGGAGTTTCTGTTGACTTTGTCCCCTCTCTCGATGCTTCGCTGTTGTTTTTTCTTTCACTAGTTCCTGCTGGTCTACTGGTTAGCATCTTAAGTATAATGTCACCAAAAATTAAACAAAGCAGATTTCACACGATTCAATTTCATGTAACATATGCATCATCTCTCCAGAAAGCTCTCAGTGCTGATACTAGTATTAGTTTAAAGTAGCTGCACTTATAAAAGGTGTTAAGTGAATTATATTTAAGTTTTAAATTAATCTTATAAACTTGGAAGTTTTACATCACTGTGAATATTAAAAATGAAATATGTACATTTGAAACAAACACTTGGACAATATCTTCCACTGGAATTTTTGCATAGATTTTAATGTTATTAAACATATTTTCAGTCAGCATGACACAAACTATATCAGTGCATGGAGTTGTGGTGTAAATGCTGAGTTGGCAGATTTAGATTTTAAACCACCCTCAAATTTTACCATGCTGTAGCCACTGCTTCCCCAGTATGTGCTTGTCTTTGCTGCTTAACTTCATTTGCTAGAGTTTAGCATGCAAATGTAGGTGGGTCAAATTCCAGGAGCTCCCACAGTTGATCCCAGCAGCCTCCCTGTCTCCGATCATTAGCGTGAACATCCATCAGTCACTTCTACATGTATGCGCATGCTGACGTTAATTCATTTTTAGCACCGGTACAAGTGTGAGCCACAACAAAATGACAAAACAGATCAATTAAAAAATATTATGTTTACATAAATCCAAGAGACACTTGCACCTTTATTATTCTAAATGCCTAATGCAATGAAGGATAGAAGGGTTTCTAAAATAAATAATTATAATCAGCAATCAGTAGTGTCATTTAAACATTTTATTAAACATTAAAGCTTAAAGCTCATTATTTTAACTTGCATGTTTAGACACAGGGAGTCTGCACAGGACAACTTTGATGTGACCAAGTCATGAGACACTGATGTCTTCTACAGTGGATGAATGTCATTGCTGTCATGTTAAATCTGTCAATTTGTCATATTTTGTCAGTTACCTCACTCATCCATAGCTCTGGTTTTGTACCTTAACAACAAATTGATGTTGTCTTACTGCATGAAAAAACAGATACGACTGAAAGGACTTCTCACACTGGACTTAAACATTGACAGGTACATATATAATATGTAGTAAATATATATTATGCAGGTATGGCTCAAGTTGGAGTTAACGAAGGTGAAGAGACTGTGCACATACAGAAAAGAGTAGAAACAGAAGCTGAAGGAACTGTACAGTCTAATCACATGTACACTTGGCATACTGGACATGTTAACCTGCTCCAATATTTAACCTGAGGCTTGATGTAAACTCTGGGTTAATAAGTCCAAGTGTAAAATATGGGTTAAGGAAGCCCTGGGCTGCAAAGTTTGGGCCAGTAACCCTGAGAAATGTAAGTGTGAAGAGCTGTCATGGCTCCTGGTCCAATTAGACCTGATAGCCATCGACAGAGGTAACTCACAGAGTATATGTGGTTTATGTAAAACACATTTTAAAATGTGGTGTTTACTTTAGGTGTGACATTTTAGCTCTTTAATTTTTTTGAAATGACTCCTGTACCAGCAGAGAAATACAGCAGGATCGGCGCAGCCTCTGTCTCGTCTCAATGCCCTGAAAATGTACAGTACTAACAGAAACAAGTGACACCATACAGCAGGGATGTGTGTTGTAATTATGTTTTAAATATAAACGCTAGACTAATTTCACTGCAGCAAATACAAGTTTCATCATCTTTTCATATATTCAGTAGCCTAAAGGAGAAATGCTGTGTTTAACCTTTGATATCCATCTTTGAATACATGTTTTCTTCATTGTGTTTGTGACACAGCAGTTCTCATTAGGTACAGTTTGATCTTTTGGAGAGAAAAAAAAAGTACTTCTTGTTTTCTTATGCTTGTTTCACTTCAATCTCTTGCTGTCATTTTATTTAAGTCAATAGTTTACAGCACGTTAGTCTGATATAGTCACTCAAAGGTGATTATTAATCTGCATCTTACAAGCTGAATTTTATTGGGTGGAGTTTTCCAAAAGATCAGTGACATGAATTTTCATAGTTTCTTAGTACTTTTTGCGTGACTTGAATACAATGTTCAAAACTATTTCAACAGCCTCATACTAATCACTTGACCAACTAAAAAGCTTAAACTATTAAAGTCTCCCTGCACAGTTTCAGACTCCTTTGAATGTGGGGGAAATGTGAGAACAACAGTGTAAATATAAAGTGCCTGCCAGCTACCATGAAAAACTGTCTGGCAAGAAGCGAAAATAGCTGCATAACATATTTTCTGTCTTTATGCCAGACTATTCATGGGTGGTTTTGGATTCACACTGAACTCAGACATAAAAGTTGTTAGTCTCAGGTAACTGGGTAAGAAAGAAAAGAGTTTAAACACTGACTAACCGATGTGTTTTGTGTACATGTGATGACATTACTCCAAGTTGTCAATATTTACAACATTTCAACATGAGCATATGAATACACCATATGAGTAGTGATGATGATGAAGCATGAACTGTTCCACACATCCTGCTGAATACAGTTGTACTGATTTTTTTTGTAGTATAGTAGTAGTATAGTATTATAGTGGCACACTAACATACAAGTTAAAGTTACAGACTTAAACATGCCAAACATACAGTGTCAGTGAATGGTACATGTGCATTACACACCATATGGGAAATAAGAATAAGTTTCACTGCACATTAATCTCATGTTTACTTGTTGAACAGTGTGAATTAACTATGTTAGTG
This sequence comes from Helostoma temminkii, assembly GCA_900302695.1. Taxonomy (NCBI): domain Eukaryota; kingdom Metazoa; phylum Chordata; class Actinopteri; order Anabantiformes; family Helostomatidae; genus Helostoma; species Helostoma temminkii. Next base: position 40,068 of record OMLM01014201.1, on the reverse strand, counting down.
TGATTGTGCTGAGATCACAGCAGTAAAAGTGGATTCACCGCTGAAAGTGGAAGCTGTATTATTGTTTCTGATGCAGTGTTATCCACCGAACAAATGTGGTCTGGAGGTGTTGGGTTCTTTTACAAGGATCACTTATTTTGTTAATAGGTTTCTTGTGTAATATGCATGACGAAGCAACACTTTTGAATTGTAGCTCAGCTTCTTAGTGTAAAACTCATTAAACCTGCAGTCAGATGCTATATACACACTGCAGATAGTATTTTATTTGTTGCACTCTGGAGACTGGTGATTGGTTTCAGACCGAATAAGAAACATTCATACAGTGGTTTACAGAGAAAGTGCATTTGAGGACATTTGTGTGCGTTTTAGTTCAATATCTGACTGCAACTACTTTTCATAATGCAACAACATGAACCGCATGTTGTATTATACAGCAGAACTGTATAATGTAATTTCATAAGGCAGTCAGAATCTGTTACATTTTAGGAGCCAACTAAATGTCACAAGTTGCATTTCTGGCTGCTGATATGGCATTTAAGGGACAGCTCTGAGATTATCTGCCTTATAATATGTAGAATCACCCAAATGCATCATTATTTGAATAAATATTTACGAACATCAGCAGTCACTAATGTGTTACTTTATATTGTAACATGCTGGATTAACTCATAAGGGAACACAGTAACAAGGCTAATGTCAGAACAGAATTTTAAATTAAAACTTGCCTGTTAAATGCACATACACACAAAATTAATATTTACAAATATGAAACCTAATTGTAAGCTGGATTGCAGTTTTAGTAAAATACATAATATTTATTATGGAGAATTCTCTGTTAATCAGCTAAATCATTTACAAATGAAAAAATACAAAGCGAATATTCAGATAAAGTCATCAAGACATAATTTAAACACCGCCAGTTGATCAATCATCCATGAACCATCTTCATGTATAATGTCACTGTTTAGTGAGGAAAACATTTTTTCTAGTGGATATATTAATCTGGTCAGCATGTTTACATGGTAATCTACAGATTAGAGCCATACGGTGGTTGGTAATGATAATTTGCTGATGATAAAGTTGACGAGAAGATCACAAAGTGACAGTTTTCCCACTAGAAAAAAAATTACTATAAACAGATTTTGTAAATTTTAGAAGTGAAAAATGTTAATGCATCTCAATTTTAAAGTGATCAGATACACGTCATCATGGTTTGTAGCTTTGATTACAAAACATTTTAGTTTCACTTACTAAGTTTCTGTTCACGCTGTCAATTCACTGTGTTTACACTTTTTAAATTTTCATTTTCACCTAACACTTCGGTGGCATCAGTGAGTTGTCATTAGAATATATCAATAAAATGGAAACATGTTTTAACATGTCAAAAGTAGTTTCTGTGCATACTATACATAGCAGATACAGTTGGTGAACAGCAATGAACACATATTGAAAAATATTGGACTCTCACTCCCAACATACCTTAGTCTTATTTGCTGACTTCCTCCAGCTGCATTAGACTTCATCGGTCAAGTGTGTGTGTGTGTGTAGAGCACAGGCAGGGATGACTGAAGTGCATATATCCAAGCAGGTACACATGAGGTACACAGACAGACTGGTACAGGGACAGGTCGAGGGTCTAACAACAACTGATAAGACACACAGAAAAAGAACTGTCATCCACAGCATGAAGGACACGGTGATCTGACAAGGAGTAGAGGCAACTGACATGTTTGAATCCTGCCTGTGGTGATGAGGATACTGGGCAGAGGTGTGGGATTAACTGGGAAAGGTCAGGTTAGTGGGGCTAGAGGGAAAGTCAGGGAGCATCTAGTGGCAGGTGGAGGCTGGGGATTCAGTTCACAACACACAATTAAAAGAACAGGTAACTATTTCCATGGAAGCTGATTAGCTATGTTACTACTGATACTGCTAACATATAAAATGGATGTGGTGGAGAGCACATCCACCATTAGTTTACCATTAGCTATTTAAGCTACTTCACACTGGCTCTAATTCTGTCATGCACACAAACATAACTACCCTACTAAAATATAAGAGTTACAATAATCAGTATTGATATTGCAAACTACAACATTCATATAAACACTGTATGAGGGTTCACCCTCTCAGTAAGTGATGTTTTAGTGAGCACAAAGAAGACTCAACGTTGTATTACAGTGCCCTACAACTATCCCACTCTTTACCTGCATCCAGGTGCAGGTACAGGTAAGTTTGCCCTATCTTGCTAAATCATAAAAACAGTCCAGTGAGGGCTAATGTTGCTAACTAGGCCGCTTGTTAGCAACATGTGGTTTGAATCACTAAACATTTTAAATATCCCAGCCACATTTTTTTCTGCTATGTTTTGTGATGCACCAGTATCTACCCTGTGTCTATAATCACCAAACCAAACCAGTTAACACTCTTCTATTACTTCATTTTAGCTGGATTTTAACACATGTTAGCTAGCAAGTAGGCCTCAAGCCTGCCTGGTGCAGAAAGCATTTTGTCAACAAGCTAATCCTCCTGTGTTAACTTGCCTCAGCTCAACAGCACTTGCCAACACCCATTACAATTCACAGTTTAGTCCATTTTACTAGTTGTGCACTCACCTAACTTTGCCTCAGTCATACACATTTCCTTACAACACATTTCCTTCTCCACAGCCACATAATGACAGAACCAACACTGGCAGCCATGTTACTTACAGTCTGCTTTAGGCTCCACCTTTTTATACCAAACTCACTTAACAATGCAGAAAAAAACAATTGTCAGGGAAAAAGTCTAGATTAAACTGCAAAGACTATGGCAGTAGTCATCACATCATTTTAATTGTTTTAAGAAACAAAAGCAAGACGTCAGGAGTGAGAAAATCTACGTGTTCATATTTATTTTGCTCATTTTACATAATACATTTCAGCAAATTGTCTTTGAGGACATTTATACATTTAACACCAGCTAACTGAACAGTGCTTTGCTCCTATAATATACTGGTTTTCCAACGACTTCACAATTCAATTTTGAGTTTGGTCTCCCTACAGCTCCTACTGTAACTATACAATCAAAGAACAGTGATGTGTAAAATAAATTTATAAATTAAATATATTATCAACTGAAAGCAATGCATTCATTTAAAAAAATTATCAATCATAAAAAATGTCATTCAGTGTCCAAATCTTTAAAGCACAAATACAATTCATGAGAAACATTACATTAGAGTTTTTATTTAAGGGGGGCCTTTGGCTGAGATAAATCAATTCAGTCATATAGTCGGTAAGAAATGAATCTTGTACTACATCCCTTACAAGAAAGCAAATAATTAGAGACTGCAATACACGGACAGGGCTTGTAATGGAGAGATTGATCCCAAAATGATGCAATATTGTGAAGCAACGTGGTTTGTAATAGTCAGTTGATTCAATAAAGATGATAAATGATCTAATTGTTGCAGGGCTGACAGTTTTTGCTCATCTAACATTGGAGCAAAAGTCTTCATGTGAACATTTGATTAAATGGATTCTGCATGTACTGGGATTGTTGCCAGTTTTACATATATAAAGTTTAGGTTGGCTGTGAAAAGAAAAGGACATTTACATCAGTGGGAAAAAAAAAACAGTTGAACAAGACACTGAGGTTGACATTTACCTTTTTATAACCATATATGAAGCAGAATGCAAACAGCATCCAATCCATGAATGTTGACAATGTCATAGTCTCTACAATCTTGCCAACCAGGTATGATTTTTACATTTTTAAATGTTAATACTTTTTATCACAAACATCATGTGAATCACATTTGGCTCCATCATGGACATCTTCAGAGAATCAGTGGAGTTTAAATTAATATCTAAACATACAAAAAAAAAAAGTAAAAGTCAAGCAAATACTGTGATTATACTAAAATCAACATTTCCAAACATAGTTTTCAGTCAGTGTGTTTAGCTGCATGCACATCTAAAGAACAAAATCCGAGTCCTGCAGGGAAAATAAAGTCTGGTCACAGTTTTTCTCCCATACAAAGTGATTTAGAGTCACCAGCGGAGAAGCTGGTGGAATTCTAACTGTAAAGAAAAACTGTTTCCATCCTCCTGGTTAATTTTAATTTGCCAATAGGAAAACTTGAAATTAGGTAAGAGCAAAAAGCTTTTACACTTTGGAAAATTTAATAAAGCAAAACAAATGCTCATGCATGAGTTGCATGTGCAGCATTACAGTACATGCAATACTGAAAATAAATCTTATTTTGCATAAGAGGATAACAGAAGTTTCCAATAAAAATCAGCATAGAAATAAATCACATTTGTTGAAATGACTCAAAATAAAAAATATATTTATATAAAATCTGAATCTGTCTGTACTGGTCTGTTAAAGCAGGAAAGATGTAACAACAACACAGAAATAATTCAAAATGCTAAATTTCTGAAATAAAAACAGACCTCATAATTCTGTTTACAACATATATCAATCAGTCCCCTTCTGAAGTGAACAAGCAGATAAACATTTCAATAAAATACTGACAAAAAAATCCTAATCTTGTGGTGAAGCACAAAGCATTCACCAATAAAGTATATTTAAAATTAAAAATTAAAAATCTTCATCTGTGTTTTACTGTGTTTTTCTACATACATTACATTTACGATAAAATAAACAGCAACTACTTTACTTTAACCTTAAAAATACTCCTGCAGGACATTGTGAGTGATATTCAGCTAAACTTAGTGTTGCTATATTCAAGCAGAATACATATGTTTATTACATGTAAACTTATATCCTAACAACTGGAAGCATCTACAGTAGCTGTGTGTACGCGTGTCCCTTTTTATGATATTAATCTATGTTTACCGTCACATTTGATCCTGAATGATATGACATCTATGTACTGTAAGAGCTCGGCTGAGTCCTGGTTTTGTGACTTGTAACTATTCTACAATATCTTTTCTCTAAGTAAATACTCTGAAACACTGGATGATCATGGTTTTCTTGTTTGACCTTTGACCCGCAGTTTACTACAGTTTACTATAGTGTGCACAGAACCAGCGTTTCTACATTTCCCCAAAACTCTGATTAATGTAAACTGGACCATTTAAGTGGCAGAGTAATCAAAGTGTTTGTTAATTCATCACATTAACAGAGTGTTGTGAACACAGGTTTGACTCTCTGTCACACCCAGATTAGCTGATCACAAGAAAAAATTCAGATTATGATCACTGACAGCATCTTTGAAACATTAAGTGCCAATGTTTAAAAAGATTTTTCTTACTTGGTCAAGATGAAACAATTAAAATGGCTTGGTGAAAGTTATGGAGGATTTAATAATAGACATCATTATTAATTGTTGATCCATGGAGGCATACTCTGACATGAAAACCAGATGTGCTACGTTAAATAAACACTGAATCATTACGATAAAAAAAAGTTGATGTAAAATAACAAATAAATTAAAATTACAGAAAAAAAAATACAGAAAAACATTCCTGTTTGGATACAGATGTGGCATTTGTAGCAGCTAATACCTTATTAACTGATTGGTTTATTAAAAAGTAGAAAAACATCTTGATGCGTTACAATCACGTTGTTTGGTAAGCAGTGTGAATGCAACACTTAAATTAATTTTAAACCAGGTACAAGCAAGTGCATGCAAGAGAAAATCCAGAAGTAATGAAAGCAAACAATACAATCATCACGTTTCCACACAGTTGTCGTCTATTGTGGCAGATGTTAGAGCCACCTACAGTAAATCTGATTTAAACTGCAGTGGAACCACATACACTATACTGAATCCCATTGAGCCAAAGGGGTAAACTGCTGAGACTGCAGTCTAACTTGACTCTGCACAGGGTAGAGCTGTTGTAAGTGGGGTTGACATGCCATGTACGCTGGTGTGATAGTTTAACATTCCAGCTGTCTGCTCTCGTTGCAGCCGGCCACCTCACACTTCCTGCCTGCCGGCCTTCCTGTGATACGCTAGGCTGTCTGTTTCTCAGCCTCACTGCTCAACAGTTGCAGTTTTTCTGTCTGCCTGCTTGTCTACCTTTTTAACAGTTGGTTGTCATACCTTTTGCACTTTGCAACAGAAACCTGAAGAATTGTTTTTTTTTTTTTCTCGAGGAACCTAAACTATGTCAAACAACTGTAGATGGTGAAAGTTTCATATGAATACAGTAGGTATTTTTGGAAGTCACAAGCTTTAAAGTGGAGCAAAAACAAAATAGTGGCTGTGTTATTTTTAATATCTATCATACAGCAGTAGATTGTGTAACTGTGGGGCCTAAATCAAACCCTATAATTATATTAAAATACTGTATTTCAAAAATGTGAAATAACACTTAAATGTATGTAGGGAAATAAAACTATAGCATTAAAGGACCATGTATAGCATGCTAAAACCCACTAACTGCCATTATATTTACGATACTGCCAGCTTTAATATTCACTGGGGCAGAAAAAACCCCAGGGAAACCCAGTTTCAGTCTGTAAATGCTAAAATACCCTTTCAAACTTAACCATAATGAATTTTATGTGTAGAGTGTAAGTTTGCTGCATTCGTGTGCTGTTAGGAAGCAGTGACATTTTAGGACTTAAACAGCTGCTTAAAGGTGCCCCGTGGAGTGAACACAAGCATACAAACAAAAGAGTTTACATTCAGTGTTTCTCACCAAATAACACTGTTGAGTGTTTTCTTTTCATTCTGAATTATATATAAACAGTTATATATTTCCAGTTAGATAGTCATCTTAATAGCTTTTGTTGATGCACAGAAATAGAACAGTGACCCTTTCATAAAAAGATTGCTCCGTAGTGCTTCTAGTGGTGATAAACTTCACAGTGCACCTTTAAGGTCCCAAACACTCTTCACACAGTCATTCAAAACAAATGGCAATACCAGGTCCACCCTACACAAATGTCCTGATGAATATAATCAACTCAGACTCTTATGCACCAATGGATAGAATCAGTCTCTGCCACGTAGGGTAGTTGAATATAAGAGCATTTCCATAGTTAGCAAATAAAATTGCATTCACAGAGGAATGTCTTGCTGTGCTTGCTGCACTGAAGACACACAACAAAAAAACACAGAAGATGAGATGTTATGTACGTGATGTACGGCCTTTAAAAGTTCAGAGAGGACAGAAAAATCCTGTGAAAGAGCTTAATATGACTATTTTGTGCAAATATGAATGAAAAGAAAGGTGTCAGCTATCATTGGTTGTTTAATGCTATAGCAACCTAACTTGTGTTCACACTGCAGCTTGCAAGTTTATGGTGACACAATCAAGAATGCATTGACCAATAAAGTCCATTGTGTGTGTACAGTTCTGCTCTAGCAGGAAGAATGTTTGGGGTTTGTATGTAGACACAGAAGCTAAAATGTGACGTTGTTCTTGTTTTCAAAAAACACTGGGAACAAGTTTATCTACTGGTGATACTTAAGTAAATATATAATAATTACATACAGTCATATGCATACGGTACATGGATGCTTCAATAAAATCTGTAAATTAAGTGCGAAATGTTGAGAACTTCGGAAAAAGGACTTTTCTGTGAGCAAATTAACACATCTGGTTTCCATCTGCACCAACAAAGAAACTGCACTGCAGCCTGAAAGAGGACAAAATAAATCTTAGGGTTAAGTGATTTGAAAGATGTAAAACATGCAAAAATACACACAGTAATACTAATTAGAATACTGATATGTTTCATTCAAGTCTGGTGATGATGTTTACCAAGAAAACTAACAAATGTGTCACAAAAACACAGAAGAGCCGCTTTTATAAAAGTAAATTTAGCCTTATGTACAGTTTTTGGCTTGACCCATTAGAGTCTGAAAATATAATTGTATTTTGGTCGTCTTCAGCCAGACCAGTACAGCTTCTTTTTAACAATGACAAATATGAGTCATTGTTTAAAAGAAGCCTGCAGCTTAGTATTTTTCTAATGGCAGAGAAAATAAAATGTATACTGTGACATATGGGTCAGAAAAAGAAATCAAATGGTCATTAGGAAATTCATAGCACTAACTTGTACCATAAAGGGGGAATTGCTTTTCCAAGAGATAACTGGAGCGACACTGAGAGTTCAGATGTTATTTTCAGAGGAAATATGCCCAAATCCCCCAGTTAACTCCCAGTAAACTTCCAGTAAACCCACTTTCCGCATGTTGGTTTGGGTCCAGGAGGTTGAGCAAGCTCATTATCATCGCTTCTGCTACTCCTGCGCTGTACTCCCCAGCAAAACCAGGCATTTTCTTCAAATGACTGTACAAAGCAGAAAATGGGGACTTGGAAACCAGGTCCCCAAGCCCTCTTTGAAGTTCCAGTTTTCAAATCCTTGATCACAAATGCACAAAAAAAAACCTGTTTTTTTTTTCTTTTTATACGTATAGCAACTTTCCCTCTGTTCTTAAGTTGACATTTCCCTGCTCCGTACTGGGGATCTGGATTGTTTAAACACATTAGTTTCAGTTTTTGGAATTGGCACTTGACAAATAAGTAAATAAATAAATATATAGAACACCATCTCTTAGAATGTCATTCAGTCTGAGGAAATGTCCTTCTTGTTTTGTTTGTTTATTTGCTTCGTATCAGCTCATTTTGATTCCTTGACTTCGAATCCAACCACAGCAGTAGCAATTTCTGGAAGAAGTGTTTTCAGAGTGCGTATGTTGCTGACAGAATGTGCACAAGTGAGTCTATTTGTGTGTGTAAATATTGATTTGGGTATGATTTTAGCTGATTTTGAGCTGCTATTGAGCATTTTAGTCCAGCGAAAGTAGCGGCTGCATGTTGTCTTCTTCGCTCTTGACTTTATCAGGTCGTTTCAGGACGCCCGGCTCCACCACCGACTGAGACCTGCATGGACACACAACACAGGGTGATTAGCATTACTAGCAGCCTCAGTCCATAGGACTTGAGTAGAGCCAGGTTCTAATTAAATTCCACTTGGGCTGGGTCTTGTCCTGTCGCCGCAGGTGTCAGATGTGTGTCTGATTCCTGTTCCTGTCTCTCAGAAGACTCAGATAGAATCATGGTCCTACAACGTTTTAAATTTGATTTCAATCCCTGCAGCAGTTGGACATATTTTAAATGGGGTGATGAATTTGTAACATATTTCCTTACATTAACATATACTTTAGTAGATCTCTGCAATGCCTCATTCCCAGCCTTGCTCTACTAAATTGTCATGAAGACATGAAGACATGAAGATATACAACAGATGTGAAGGGGTTAAAAGTGATGAGCTGACCTCTTCATGGTCTTTGGGGACATGTTTTTCTCCAGGTCTTTCTCCAAGTCTTGTACTGACAGGGTGTAGGACTCCGGACAATAGTCGGTTTCTTCATCGTAGGCATGGTCCAGCAGCGTCCTGGCCCATGTGCCCATGTCGTATGGGGGCATCATCCCACCGAGCTCTGACGGCAATATCTCAGGGTGGATCAACTGGTGGAGGCTGTTCAGGTTGTTACCGTGCATGAAGATCTGCACGGAGAAGAAACAACAGTTAATGTTTTGTGTTGATCAGGCAGTTTCCATGTTTTTAGAGCTTTTTGAAAAAGCTGCTTGAGTGGTGAGATTAAACAGAGCAGTTAAGCTGCAAGTATAAAAAGTTTATCATTAGTAGTATTATTACAAATACTGACAGTTGCGCACTGAGGATATAATTCAAACAAGTTCAGTTCATGTTATTATGAAACACTGAGTACATCTACTTTAATGAGAGATCTTCTGGTCTTACTCTCTTTCTGGTCTTGTCTTTGAGAAAGGGTCGAATGACGGTATAGAGAGCGTGGATGTACCAGGGCTGGTTCACAAAGTGGATTCCTCCAAATCTGGCAGGAAAACTGTCCTGTTGGAAACACATACAACACAATAAAGTATTCACACCTGCTTCCTGTTGTTGTATTGTGTTTTTCTTCTTCAGGAAAGTGGGGATATATATGTATATATAATGCATCGATACAGAGGTGGGTAGTAACGACTTTCATTTACTCCATTACATTTGCTTGAGTAACTTTTTGGAAAAGAGTAGTTTTACTGCACCATACCTTTCACTTTACTCAACCAGTAACTTTTTTTTCTCCAACACATTAGATTTCTTTATTTTTGCCAGTGGATCTACCACATGACTGTGTTTCACCAATTAGACACAGCAATGCAGTCACTTGAACTGCAGCTCATATCAGCATAAAGTCTCCACACGTAGCAGACAGGGAATGAAAACACAAGAAAAATGGCAGAAGCAACTGTGTCCAATCGAAAACCGGAGAGGATGAACACCCCTGGCCTCGTATACAAAGCTTGTTTCACTTACACACAGTGCAAAAGAACAGCTGTATAATGTGTCTTCTGTGTCTGCCAAAACAAACCAATATTTCAGCATACATAAGCCTACACGAGCCTGCTCTGCCATTTAGAGAGCAGTGGATATACAGTATACAGTGTAACTTGTCACTGGAAGCAGTTTGCACTGTTCAAACATATATACATTACATACATTATGTAATGGTTTCAAAAACTTTATGCTGTGAAAAAGTGAGATTTAAAAATCAGCGTTTCTCGTGCCTTAAGTTTGTAAGTTTTATTTTATTACTAGAAAGAACCACAATTTGCACATTATTTTATATTTATATTTACATAATTTCTCACATGGGGAACTATATCCCATGTGAGAGCACAATCTTGCCCAGACAATCTCCTGCCGTATGCTGCATAAGGTAAAATATTCTCCAGCGATAGTCCAGAGTGCATACAACATATAGGGCATGTTGTTGGGAATCTCAGAATCTTAAATCAGTTATTTACAGGACTAATGTAAAAAGATTTGTGTTTTTAAAATCAGGTTGAATAGAGTTTCTGTGTTTTACAGATATAATATTTTTTCAGTCTCCTTTGAGTTCCAGCAAATGAAAAATTATTTCTGTGAGTTCTGTTGAGACCTGTCTGTTTTCATTAGATTAATTCTGCAAATGGGCTCTAATCTCATAGTCAATAGGAAATGGCCCAGTCTATTTTGGAGTAACCACAGAGCACAGGGAAATGCATCCTTGTTCACATTCTGTAGGTTCATGTGTGGAGTCTGGGCCTAACATGGTGTTTCCTAGAACACAGGACACTATTATGATAATTATTCACCACTCTGTGTGTGTGTGTGTGTGTGTGTGTGTGTGTGTGAGTCACAGTTTGGCTGCAGTCTAGCAGTATGGTGAGATTATATTCTGACATAACAAAACTGGCTCATGAAAATGACTTGGGGCAGACACATATATAAAAACTGTTCGCAGTTTGTGTGGGAGAGACAGAGACACTGAGAGCATTTAAGGTCAGGGCCATTTTTGTAAATTAGAATTGACCAATATGACTCATAAAGGTCAAAGCTGCCACCAGCAGTTTTGCTCTTCAGGATGTTGGCTATAAAATACTGTCTAATGCTTCAGTCCTGGAACAAGTTGCACTACAGCCTCGGAGGTCCTATCTTGGTTCATGATCATTTTAAACCACAATCAGTTGAGATTGGTCACTGACACTAAAACATTAAAACTAAACATTATGTTCCACACTGAATTCTGTCAGTTGAAAGCAAATATTGATGTGTATTGGCTGCACACTCGCTCTACAGTTGAACACATCTGAGACAAGAACACATCTAGACAAGTGTTGAATTATTGACGAGGTGTAAAGGGCAGAATGTGTGTAGGTTCAATGTATTCATTCACTATAACATGTAAATTACAGTGTTTCCACCCAAATCAACCAAAGCTGGTTAGAAAGATGCAGGAAATAAAAACACACTAAATACAACTATTAATAAAAATTGCAATTTAAATATTATAAAAAGCTATTTAGTAGTCCTACTTTATGTCTGAAAACATAAAGGAAGAGGCAGCCTTTTCTGTTTTACAAATAAATGGATGGATACATTTTATTGCCACATTCAGGTCCAAACACTCAGTATTTAGTGCAATAAATGTCTAAAGCTTCTTTGCCATGAAAATTGTAGAACCAAACCTAATTATGTTAGGTAACAATATAACAGTATATTTGGAAATGAGGGTCATAAACACAAAAGGGAGAAGAGGGGAGAGGACACAGTGATCTGGGTACATTAATAATACATTAGATGGATATTCTATAGTTTTTAAATTGTATTTTTAAAATCAAACTTTTTAATATAAATTTTACAATTTTTACATAAATTTTAGTTCCCAAATATTCTGTAACACCCATGTTATCTGTTATTTCGTTGCTTATTTTTACTGGATCCCACATATATACCTACTGAATAATAAATGTGTGTGTAAAAATATTAACCGCAAACCTGACTGATCGGTTTCTAAAAACTGATAATTTTATTTTTTAATAAAGAAACTTATTTGGGTCAAACTGCGGTCAGACAGCACCTCCCCTCAGCTGTCAGATCCCTCTAGACTCCTCTGACTCATAACTTGTGGCCTGCCCTCTCAGCTTTGACAGATATTTTCACTTTGATGAAGGGACCTGCTGCATTATACATGAAACTGGAACACACATGAAAATGGAATATGAGCTGCAGGGCCTCTGCTGCTTTGGAGGGCCCTGGAAGAGGAGTAGGGACTAAAAGATTGATCTGCTTTGACCCTGTGGTGTCGGAAGAGGAAGAAAAAAGGAGACAGTGTTCAAACTAAATCAGAGAGAACACTAGCAGGAATTACACAAGAAATCCAAGAGGAAAAGAGAGATGTAAGGCAAACCATGGCAGGCATGAAGAAGGAGGAAGAAAGCAGATGGAGGCCTTACATCAAAACTGCTTTTCTGTGTGTATTTATTTTCTTACTAAATTGCAATGGTCTGAAAAATACATCCTACTGGCTAGTATTCGACTTACAGATAATTATTAAAGATGATTCATTAATATTTATTATTCGGTCTTCGATTCAATCAATACTTGTCGTCAAGGTTCTACATTCATTTATAATCACAGGCTGAGTTCCTACCATCTCCTATCTCTTACCCCTGGCTGGGATTCACCTGAGCCAATCAGACTTTTGTGGGGCCTGTGCTCACCCCTGGCCACCCTTTGGTCTCACCTCTGAATGTAAGCAACAGTATATGATGACAATTTGATAAATAATTTTAGATAAAATGTACATGATAAAAATAGAAATTATGTCCCTATGTTTCATCAGAAAAAACATGGTTTTGTTACTTATTTTCACCCAATGATGGGTTCAAAAGAGGCACTGAGGCAAATTGTTTGGTAAGTAAACAGCCCAAATGTTGCATAAAAAAAAACTGCCAACATTTTGTCAGACATTTGGCTTCTGGGAGGCAAATGTCAATTTTAAACAAATGAGCGTCAGTGGGTGATTTATTTTTGGATTCTCGCTCCAGGTCGCTGCTGAGAGTGTTCAGTTACAGCAAAGGTTGAAGGAAATTAAAGGTGACAGAAGACAAAGAAAAGTCCATCAACAGCAGCAGGACACATGAAAACGATAAGTCATTTTTAAACATGGTACATATAATAACAACTTACTATTTTGGGTTTCACAAATTTTCCTATAAACCTGGCTGCTTCCTCTGTCACTTCCTCAGTGACTTCACTGAAGAGGATAAACACATTAGAAAAGATTTTCCCTTTTAAGCTTAGTTGTCTGTAGAAAACCAGCACCCCCCTCCTGCTTTGAGACATTAAGCTATCCAGAAGATTTGCCTCTAAATCTGACCTGGGGCCACAAGCTGCAAAATGCAGCATTGCCGTCAATCTTGTTGGTAATGGTCCTTTTCCTTCCACAGGAATTACACCAATGACTCAGAATTAACCTTACAGTAGGATATACAGTGAGTGCAGTTAAGCTTTTACATTATCTTTTGTCATATCATTCATTCTACAGGAGATCTGGTGGTTTCACCCACCAGAATGTGCTTCTAAAGGTTGAAAGAGGTTGATCAATATTAATATTAACACAGATATGTTTGGTAGGTGTCTCATTATATCACATTTAGCGACAATCTGTTTTCAGCTGAGGTGCCAAGATTTATTTGTTTTCTACCTCCAAATATTGAAAAGATGGCAGACATGGTAAAGCCTTCAGGATTTATAATATAGACAGATATAGGTCATATTCATTTTTGTTTAAAACATAAGCATATCCACCCAAATAACTTTGCATGAGGTAAAAGATGAAGGCACAAAAAAAGCAGGTTTGGCTCTGGCGCTATTTTATGCTCACATTGAATGTTTTATGTCTGGAGCTTAGCATTATGCAGCATTCACATGATATATTGCAGAAGTC